>MU106570.1:0-97299 GCA_012274485.2 Sinapis alba
TGGTCTCTTTTACATGCAAAAACATTTTTGATTTGATAAAATTTAAAGCAAAAATCCATTAGTCCTAGTATATCTATGACGCAAATCAGATGGGGATGGTTTTGGTTCTCACAGTCGCTGAATAGTGGTCCATCATTTTCAAAGTAAATCAATACTTTACCAATACCTTACTCAAACTACACTTTGTTCCACAAGAGAGAAAAAAACAAGATTCCAAGATTAAAGATTGGGTTAAGAATTGGTTACAGCTAACTTTCCTAAGTCATCTGAATCCGGATTTGACCTTCCATATTGCAACAGTTTTAACTCACAACATAAAATTGCATTTCAATTATATTACCTGTAAACTGTGTTTTAGTGGTTTTAGTATTTAATATACGCTTTCATTTCATTCAAATTGCAATATGACCTAAAAAGAGATTGAAAAGAGTAGAACTAAGTCCTACAATGGTGGTATCATCATATTAAACCAGATGTATTAAGAGAAACAAAAGAAAGGCTAACAGAAACAGCCACAACACCTCTGCAGAATCCACTCGAAGCTGCAAGAAACCATGAAATAAAAATCTTTAAGAACCATATCAACATGAGAAGTGAAGGGAGAGAGTGAAGCTTTACACATGATGGAGACAAGAACATGGTCTATCTCTAGATAAGATGGGGAGACTGTCTTCATGGTCCAACGAGAAAACAGAGGAAAGATTGTTTTCAAGAACACAACTCTTGTTGCTTGATCCTTCCGGAGAAAACGGTCGAGATAGAGAAGAAACAGAAGAGGAGAAGTCGTATTTTTCGTAGTCAACTCCGTAGCTCACAGGAAGAGAAGACGAAGAAGAAGAAGAATTGGATGATGAACCATGTGTCTCTGCTTCCTTCATTTTCCCATTGATCTTTTTTTCTTTCTCTTGTTTTCTCTCTATTCCTCTGTTTTTAATCTCTCCCCCGGGAAAAATTAAGACTTAGGTGTTGGAACCTAACGGTCATCAACTAACTGTTTACAGCCCCAACTAACTTTTATTCCTACATGCTTATATCTACAAAGAAGATTTTACCACCAACTGTTATAAGCTCTCTCAAAGAATATGTTTTTATTATTATAGTGTGTTTTGAAATGATATTGTTTGTCTAAAGATTAAAGGTTGTTTTGTCTTTTGTCATATCATCTTGTGGCTGATGACTACTATAGTAATTGTCTAGTACCAAAGAAATTTACCTAAATATAATACTCTCTCTACTTTCTAGTTATTTTGGAAAACTTAGAGAAAAGTAATCATCATGAGTTCCAAACATACCGAGTCGAATTTTTAAACTTTAAGGAGATACAAAATGTAAATACTAACTATGTTATATTAATTTTTATATAAGAATTAGAAACTCATTGACAGCTAGGTTAATCGATCAATTAAGAGTGTGGTGATTCGGAAATTACGTATGGTTTTAGGTGAGGATTTCATCTGTATACTGTATATCGATTTTCTTAAATGCCTATACCTGTTTAAGTGGTTCATGCATATATACTAGACGAGTACTGAGATTGGAACTCTATTCACAGTCATCCTTTATATGACTGTGAACTCTCTCATACTATAGCTCAGTGGAATTCCAAGAACAGTGATAAATACATGTATATTATCTTTTTGGAGGTTATGGGCCTGAACACATCTATATCTTTTTCTGTATGCAAAAAACAACAACATGTATATCATCTAAGACTGAGTACCAAACTATTTAAAATTAATTCTCCCAGAATAGATCCATCTTAAATCTCTATTAGATAATCTAAGAATTTTAGCAATAAACCAATTCCTCGTTATATTCGATGTGATTAATATAGTGAAACTGGTTCAAACAACTATTTACCTCATTATATAATTCGATTTGATATGTTTTATAGTTTGATTAGCTTTTAGTTATTCAGAAAATGCTCACAAAAATTGTGTACTAGTTCTATAAACGTATGATTTGATGATTATAAAATTATATATACAGCTATCATTTCATAAACAAAACAAAAATCCATAAAATGTTATTTCTCTTAATTATATGTCACAAATTCTATTTTTTCTCTTTAATATAAAAGGGTAGAGACAATATACAAACTTTTATTTCTTTTTTTTTGGCATGATAGAAACTTATAATTCTTCTTTTTGATATATAGAAACTTTTATTTCTAAAACCCTAAAATACTTTTTTGAAACAAATAAAACAAATAGAACGTTGATCATTCTTAACCATTTTTGGCTACCGCAGATTTAGATTAAAATTAAACTCCATGATCGGCTATCCAAAATTCCAAACAATCAACTCCGAACAACATCCTTAATTCTAGTTTCGACTAAACAAGCTAAAAAATCAGTCCTAAACTTTAAAATACCTGAACCAAGGAATTTTTTTTACCAGAAATCATACAGAAATTCAAAAAGGTTAGAGAATGGGTCACTCAGCAGGGAACACTTTTTATATATAAGCGGAGATACAAGATTTTTGATCAACTCCGAAGAATCTGTATCAAAGTCAAAATTGCTCCTATGAAATCATTTTTAGCTTATAAACTTTCAAACTAGGAATGAAGGAGGTAATTTACATTATATTATAGTAATTTGGTATAAAAATACAAAAACTATCAATCATTTATTCATCCAAAACGCAACAAAAAAAAACAAACAAAAAAAAAGCAAAAGAAAAAGAAACAAACTAAAACAAATCTTTTATCGATAGACAAGTATTGCAAACAGACAATACAAACAGACGAATCTGATGCAATGAGTCTCTGGTTTTCCACAAGATAATACCACATTTGAAATCCTTTGTATGCTTTTATGCTATAAACACTAAGCTCTGAAGCTACTTCATTGTACAAATGTTTTTTTTTTGTCCGAATAAATTTAACATTCTTTCAAAAAAAGAAAACCATGATTGGGATTATGTTGATTGATATTTTAAGGTTTCTTCTTGCCTCTTCCTTGGTCCTTCCGACATTTGTCCTAGTAGGGACCGTGCTTGTGTTCAGGCAATTCATATTATGTACCAGATCAAACACCTCATGCTTCATGTTGTTATATCCAAACGTTAGTCAGTACGTAGGCATTTCTATAAACCTAAAAATTCACTATAGAAATCGAAAACAAAAACCGTTCCCCAAGCCTTATATATATCCTTAGAACCAAGTGAAGTACTAAAAACTAAAACCTTGTGCACAAAAAAGAAAAACTATTGACAAAGTCTGATCAGGCATGCAGATTATTCCCTCGACGTGAGGCCAAGTTTTTATATTCACTTGAAATACAATTTCTCAAACTGATTAAGAATTTTGTAATATCTTTTGTTTGACACGAATATTTTCTTATGAGAGACATACTTTTGGGTGTGGGAGCTTATTTTATGACATATGACTTTCATAGATGATATTTATCATACATGAAAATGGGATCCCATAATCTAGAACTTGACTGAGAACTTTTTTTTTTTTGTTAAGATTACCATTTTCTGAATTTTCAATGTTGATTATAACTTATTAAGACAACCCAACTTAAGAGGAGGAGACAGACAAAACAGAGGGAAGTCAAGGAGGCCGATAGATTGATAAGTAGAACTGCAGAGGCGAGGGAGCTGGCGGGGGACCTGATGGGAGGGAGAGAAACCGATCACGCAGAAGCCTGTCTAGTGCAAGGTGGATGACATGAGGTGGTGCTGAGGCTGCTGAGAAGATGCGAGCACTCCTCTCCTTCCAAAGTAAGTAGACTGCTCACTGAAAACTTAGTTTAATGAGAGCAGCTGCACTTGAATTTGCGGGTCGACAAGACTGGAGAATCCAAGCTGCTGCGGAGTGCAAATATGAAGGAGTATTATCCCAGATTTGAGAAGCAAAAAAGAGACAAATAGTGGAGTACTCACACTCAAAGAAGAGGTGATGATGTATTGAAATATGAAGAACGTATATTGAATGAATGAAAAATGTATTTACACTGTTTGTATATATATGATGAAATAAGCCAAAGGAAACTTATAACATCGGTTTAACATTAACCGGTATAAACCGTATACTCTAATATACCCCCCTCAAGCCTCTGAATCCAAAGTGGGTGAAGAAACGTGAGCTGGGGAGAAGAGGCTTGACACTGACATGAGGGATAGAATGAAATGGAAAGGACCCGGTTGAAGAGGCTTCGTAAGTATGTCAGCATGCTGAGTTTTAGTCGGAACATGAATCAATTTGATGAAGCCTTTCTTAACCTGATCACGAATGGTATGACAGTCGACCTCGATGTGCTTCGTGCGCTCGTGGAAGACAGGATTGGTGGCGATATGAATGGCGGACTTGTTATCACAAAACAACTTGGCAGTGTGCTGAACCGTGATCTTCAAGTCAGTGAGTAGTTGCTGAAGCCAAACAAGCTCACAAGTAACAAGAGCCATGCCACGATATTCAGCTTCCGTGCTACTTCGACTAACCGTTTGTTGCTTCTTACTCTTCCAACTAATGAGAGACTTGCCAAGATATATGCAAAAACCCGTTACTGAACGACGAGTATCCGGACAAGTTGCCCAGTCAGCATCAACAAAAGCATTTAAGCATGTCTCAGAATCGGAAGAATAAAACAGTCCCTGACCAGGATTGGACTTCAGATATCGAAGAATACGATGAGCAGATTGCATATGAACATCGGTGGGAGCAGATAAGAACTGACTCAAGCGATGGACAGCAAAAGTGATGTCGGGTCGGGTAATGGTAAGATAAAGCAAACGCCCAATAAGCTCACGATAAGGTGTGACATCAGGCAACAACACACCAGAGGTTTTACTCAAAGGAATGGAAGGATCCATAGGAACAGCGCAAGGTTTAGAAGCCAAGAATCCCGTGTCTGCAAGAAGATCCAAGGCATACTTGCGTTGTGAAACAGCAATACCCGTGGCATTGCGAGCAATCTCCAAACCGAGAAAGAAACGAGCTGGACCTAGATCCTTGATCTTAAAAGCACCATGCAAAACTTCTTTGACAGAAGCGACTGCGAGATCATCATTGCTGACAATAAGAATGTCATCCACGTAAACGAGAAGAGCAATGAATGAAGTACCAATGATCTTCACAAAGAGTGAGTGATCACCAGGAGAAGGAGAGAAACCATCTGCTAAAAGGACAGAGGAGAAACAATTGTACCATTGACGAGAAGCCTGTTTAAGGCCATAGAGGGATTTATGCAAGCGGCATACCGGATTGGGAGGTAATATTTCACCAGGAGCAGGCGTGTAACCCAACGGCAAACTCATGTAAATCTCTTCATCCAAGTCACTATGCAAAAAGGCATTAGTGACATCCATCTGAGAAACAGACCAACCACGATTAGCAGCTAGACTCAGAAGGAGTTTGACACTAGTCATCTTGGCAACCGGAGAGAAAGTATCAGTAAAATCAAGACCCTCCTGTTGAGTATATCCTTTAGCAACCAAGCGGGCTTTCGGACGTTCAACAGAACCATCAGAGTTGTACTTGATCGTGTAAACCCAACGGCATCCCACAACGTTCTTACCCGGAGGTAAGGAAACAACAGAAAAAGTCTTATTGAGAGCCATTCCCTGAAACTCCACATTCATTGCCTTCGTCCAAACCACAGATTTTATAGCTTGTTTGAATGATGTAGGAGCTGTGTCTAGGTAACAAGTAAGAACAGCGTTTTTGAAAGAGGGTTGAAGATTGTCATAAGACAGGACAGAAGAGAGAGGATAGCAAGGATGTGTATAGGAGTCAAGAGAAGAGGAACAAATGAGGTTAGAGGGAAAAGGTGGAGAAAGAACTTTGTCCATGGAAACAAGGGAACAATGGTAATCCAAAAGATAGCTAGGAGCCTTACCATGCCGTCGTGGCCGGACATTGTTTAGAACATAAACCTCTGTCTCAGGAGGCACAGTCTCTGGTACCGAAGGAGGAACTAAAGATGGAGATGAACAAGATGCAGATGAAGATGATGGATGATGAACAGGAGTAGAAGTATCAATAGCAACAGGTACAGGCATAGGCAAGATAGATCTTTGGAAAATATCATCAGTATGTAAGTCAGAAACAATTTTCGCAAAAGGATAATCCATTTCATGAAAAATGACATTCCGTGATATAGAAACAACCCGAGTTTCCAAATCAAGAACCTTATACCCTTTAAAACCAGATGGATATCCTAAAAATACACATGACCTAGCCCGAGGAGTAAACTTATGTCTATCTTTATCTAAGGTAGAAACATAGCATAAGCAACCAAATGATCTCAAGAAGTTATAATCAGGTTTCTTACCAGTTAACTTCTCATAAGGAATAAGCTTTTGTAACAACAAGGAAGGTGTACGATTTATCAAAAAGACAGCAGTTAACACACAATCACTCCAATAATGCAAAGGCATGTGAGATTGAAACATTAAAGCACGTGCAACATTAAGGAGATGCTGGTGTTTTCTTTCAACAACAGAGTTCTGTTGAGGAGTGTAAGCACAAGAGAACTGATGCAAAATGCCATTATCACGAATCAAGTTAGCAAATGCAAGTTCAGGAGCATTATCACTTCGTATCATTTTGATATTAGCTTTGTATTGAGTATGAACAAGCTTAACAAAAGAAGGTAGAACAATAGCAACATCACTCTTTGATTTTAACATGTAAAGCCAAGTTACACGAGTATGATCATCTACTATAGTAAGAAAATACTTGTAACCTTCAACAGATTCTACAGCAAAAGGACCCCAAACATCCATATGAACAAGATCAAATGGAGCACTAGACATGTTATTATGACTCGAGAATGGAAGTCTCTTTTGTTTAGCTAAGGGACACACATGACAACAAAAAGAATCAAGACTAGAAGACTTATCTATATTAATGGAAGGAGACAAATGTTGTAACTTGGCAGAGGATGGATGTCCAAGGCGTTGATGCCAAAGAGAACCATCAACCTTCAAGGATCCACAGAAACGCAAAGAGGAAGATGGAGCAAGTTGAGTGTCCAATATGTAAAGATTGTGAATCAAAGAACCTCTACCAATCATCAAGTCCTGAGTACGCGCCTGAATATAACAAGAATCAAAGAAGAAGTGAGCAGAATGATGATCATGATGCAGCAAGCTACTAACACTCAATAGATTGAAATGAAAAGATGGGACATGCAAGACATCATGAAGAACTAAAACATCAGACAAATGCACTGTTCCAGTATGTGTGATAGGTTCTCTAGTTCCATTCGGTAGAGAGACTGTGACTCCTGTAACTGTGGTAACAGTACTAAACAAGGTCAGATCAGAACAGACATGTGTTGTTGCTCCACTATCAATAATCCAGGAACCCATCGGTAAATGATCAGAAAGAGAGGTTAAAGTTTGGTGTTGAAAAGTAAGAGAATAATTCTCATAACGAAGGCTAGTTGAGGGAAAAGGGATAGTACCACTGGATGACTGAACAGCCATGACACCTTTATCAGTGATAGAAGACTGAGCAATAGAATGTGAAGTAGCTGAGTTTGAAACCCTCGCATGAGACTGTAACTGTTGAATCAAATGTTGAACTTGATCAGGATGAAACGAACTCAAATCCAAGGTTGTTGAAGAATTGGCAGGAGAGGCGACAGAAACATTCGCAGCTGTGTTATGCTTCGAATATGATCCAGTTGATGATTGAGATTGTTGATTCTGAGAAGGTCGATGAGAGTAAGAACTGGCTTGAGATGATGACCGCTGCGAAGAAGCATTATGATATTGATGACCAGGAGGATATCCATGGATCTTGAAGCACTTCTGAACAATGTGACCTGTCTGTCCACAATGAGTGCATACAGGCCGTGGTCGTCCTCTGTAGTTATTATTAACCACATCATAAGCCATATTCTCCGTAGAAACTTCAGAATCAGAAACAGAGTTCTGGAAAACCACATTATCAACCTTAGTCAATGGTTTTATATTCTTCTGCCTTTCATCTTGTGTCACCATGTTAAAAACCTCTTCAAGAGAAGGAATTGGTTTCAACATAAGAATATGACGACGAGTGGTATCATACGCCTCATTTAACCCCATTAAAAACTTCATTACACGACTCCTCTGCTGAAGCTTCTCCCATGATTCTGCAGCATGACATTCACACTTCCCACATGTACAGACTGGGAGATCCACATAGTTCTGATATTCTTCCCACAAAGTGACTAATTCTGTAAAATACGTGCTAATATCAAGAGCACCTTGGTGGATGTTACTCAACTTCTGCTCAATCTCATAAACCCTCGGAGCATCGTCTTGCTTAAAACGAGACATAAGGTTCTTCCACATACTCTCAGCACTAGACATAAAGAGCAAACTCTGACCTATCTTCTTCGAAACTGAATTCATTAACCAAGTAGAGACCATATCGTTGCACCTAGACCAAGCACCAGAATCTCTATGGTTTTCAGAAGGTTTCAAGATCGTACCATCAATGAAGCCGAGTTTGTTTCTGACATTGAGAGCCATACGTACTGAGCGACGCCAAGCATGAAAATCGACTCCTGAGGTAAGACGATCAGTAACGAGAACAAGTCCAGCATGATCGGAGTTGTGGAGAAAGAACGGATTGTCATATTGATCTACCACAATACGATTCGGAATTGCAGAAGACTGATTTGGATCCATTATCGAATCAAAGAACAAATCGATTCGAATCGAACGAGATCGGAGCGAAAACAGAAAGAATCGAAGATCAATGAAGATGAAATCGAAGCTTTGTGAGAACAACAATGGCAGAGAACGAGACGAAAGAGATGAAATCAAGGAGCTGAATCAAGAGAAGAATCAAAGATTCAGAAACGAAAAGAGAAATCGGAGCACTCATGGTGAATCGAAGCTCACGAAATCAAGAAAAATAGCGGAAAAGTTTGTTACGCTCTGATACCATATTGAAATATGAAGAACGTATATTGAATGAATGAAAAATGTATTTACACTGTTTGTATATATATGATGAAATAAGCCAAAGGAAACTTATAACATCGGTTTAACATTAACCGGTATAAACCGTATACTCTAATATGATGTGTTTCCAAACTATTCCAACAGACCACACATACATCAGGGACGTTCAACCCCCAATGACATAATCTGTCCCTAGTTGGCAGCCTTCTAAGCAATGCTAACTAAGTCATGAAATAATTATTTGAGAGCATCATTATCGCTGATACAGTTTTTTTTTTTCTGAAAAAAAAAATTAAAAACAAACTAATCGCGAGTTATTCCGTGTCAAAGGCTTGCGAATAGTGCAAGAAGTGTTCCTTATTTTGTGACTTTTGTAACCGATTCTTGTTTTTTGATGAGGTTCATACCGAATTTTTTCTTAAAAATCCTCTAAAACACCGCGATAAAAATGCTCTGATATTCTTTCTTTGAACCAAACCACTTTGTGCCAGAACACAGTTGACTGAGAACTTTGTTACTACTTTATGTAAACATTTGATCGATTATTTACCTGCATGTATTGCTTTTGAAGGTATGAGTCTACGTGTTAACTTGTGTAACCATCGCTAACTTTAATGAATTAGTTAGTGAAAAGTCAAATAACTGGAAATAAAAAAATGAACATTTAGCCAACGAAATAACTTTCTTGCGGTTGTTGAAGTTTGGTAAAACCGTAGGTTACAGGAAGAAAAAAACACACATGAAAATGTTTTAATTATCAGAGTAAACATTATTGGCAAACCACTTATTTTAAGAACAATTTAGGGGAAAAAGAAGAATTAGGGAATCAATAACTTTTTCAACTTATTTAACTGCACGTATTTATTTTGAAGAGTTGAGTATGAGTCTACATGTCTCTGTAACGGTCACTAACTAATTGAATTATTAAAAAAATCAAATCTTTAGAATGTCATAATAAAAATGAACATTCTTTCAAAGAAATGATTTTATTACTGTTGTTGAGGTTTGAAGAAGAAAAAAAAAAACACAAACGGCAATGTTCGAATAAGAAAAACATTAGGGGCAAAATCACTTATTCTAAGAAGAATTAGGGTCAAAATAATAAAATAAAAACTCAAAAATCAAAATATTCGAAAGTTTTCAAATTTGGGCCTTTTCTTTATATTTTTCGTGTTGTCCTTTTTCACAACGGTTGGATCACGGATTTTAACAACATAACGGCTCAAAATTTAACGCCGTCAGCTCCATTAGCGTGTAACAAGTCAAACGACAGAGCGCCTGCCGTAACGTTTTCGTTTTTTAAATAAACCTTTTTTTCAAGCGTCTCTATATTCTTCTCTCTCACCATCGCCACAATATTTTCGAAAACGATCCGTGAGTCTCCGAGATTGCTTCGAAGAAATCAGAAACAAAAATCTCCATCGTTTCTTTGTTTCGTCGGTATATCTTCTCACGTTTCCTCTTTTCTGGTGATTCCAGAGACGCATTGTAAGCTTTTAATCTTCCATTCTCGTTTCCAATCGCATTTTCACGATTCAACGCATGATTCGTTGGTAGAATCTTCGATTAATTGATAATGCTGATTCGTTTTTCGTTTGTTTATGTTTCTAGGCTTGATTCATTGACTCCTTTTGAGTTTTTTTTTATAGAATCGATCGTTTCATAAGCTTAATGGAGTTTTGAGTTCTCTTGATTGCGTTTAGGGCGTGACCTGTTGACTCATTGATAATATTGATCGAGTCATGAGGTCAATGGAGCTTTGATTGCGATTTTTAAACTTATTCGTGTGGATCCTTGACTTACCATGTCGCTAGAAGCTGTTTCTGTACTTAATATTTGTTTCCATTGATGCAGTGATACAGAGAATTTTTTGTTGCTTAAGAGCTAAAAGAAGAAGAAGAAGGTGGATCAATGGATGCTAACAATGCGAAAAGAGGAGGTTCCGTGAAATCTCCATGTCAAACTCCACGTTCTACTGATAAGTCCAATCGAGATCTCCGATCAGCTGACCTAAACTCAAATTCGTTTAACAAGAGTGAGAAAGAAAAGGGTGTCAATATACAGGTTATTGTTCGTTGCAGGTACATTGTTTCCAACTATCCTTTTCAAAAGGCAGGACGATTAATAACACCTTGTGTGTATCTTGCTTTCTTAATGGCTTAATCTTCTCACTATGGTGGGGGTTTTGTGATGATTTCAGACCATTTAACTCGGAGGAGACTAGGTTACAAACTCCTGCGGTGCTTACCTGCAATGACCGGAAAAAGGAAGTGGCGGTAGCTCAGAATATTGCTGGGAAGCAGATTGATAAAACCTTCTTGTTTGACAAGGTTTAATCTTTAAGGCTTTTTAAATTGTTTTGCATGATGAGAAGTTTGTGTTGCAATGCTTACAGTCTCTTGGATTTGAATCTGTTAGGTTTTTGGCCCAACGTCCCAACAAAAGGACTTGTATCATCAAGCAGTTTCTCCCATTGTTTTTGAGGTGCTTGATGGGTATAACTGTACCATCTTTGCATACGGGCAGACAGGGACTGGGAAGACATACACAATGGAAGGAGGAGCAAGAAAAAAGGTAAGTCAACAACCCTTTCAAGAACATGATTTGAATGTAGCATCTTCACTGATTTTAACTGAATCCTCATTTCGATTTTCTTGCCAGAACGGCGAAATCCCGACTGATGCAGGTGTTATCCCTCGAGCGGTTAAACAGATATTTGATATTCTGGAAGCACAAAGCGCTGCTGAATACAGTTTGAAAGTTTCGTTTCTTGAGCTCTACAATGAAGAACTTACGGACCTTTTAGCTCCGGAAGAAACAAAATTCGCAGATGACAAGTCAAAGAAGCCTCTGGCCCTCATGGAAGATGGAAAAGGTGGCGTTTTTGTGCGAGGGTTGGAAGAAGAAATAGTGTCTACTGCTGATGAGATTTACAAAGTCTTGGAGAAAGGGTCAGCCAAGAGACGCACTGCAGAGACTCTTCTCAACAAACAAAGTAGTAGATCTCATTCAATATTTTCGGTTACAATACACATTAAGGAATGTACTCCAGAGGGGGAAGAGATTGTCAAAAGTGGAAAGCTAAATCTAGTTGATCTTGCTGGTTCAGAGAATATTTCACGATCTGGTGCTCGAGAGGTATATAACCATACATAATTTCTCCTCTTACGTATACTGATGCTGTGAATTAGACATGTACATAAATGGATATCAAGGCTGCAAATGATGCCTGGATAATTACTAAATAATACGAGTCTCTACATTGCAGGGTAGAGCCAGGGAAGCTGGAGAGATCAACAAAAGTTTACTCACACTCGGACGTGTCATAAATGCTTTGGTTGAACACTCTGGTCATATTCCATATAGGTAAGATTTTTTGCCTTCACAGATATCTCTCTATAACACTCAGCACCCTCGATAGGTCTCTGATCATTTAATTATATGCATCAAATTTCAGAGAAAGCAAGTTGACAAGATTATTGAGAGACTCTTTGGGAGGAAAAACAAAAACATGTGTGATTGCTACAGTATCACCCTCTGTTCACTGCCTGGAAGAAACACTCAGCACCCTTGATTATGCACACCGTGCGAAACACATCAAAAATAAACCAGAGGTTCGTAACCACATGCCGATCTGTTGTTTCTGCCAGTTTAGTCATGTAATACTGCTCCTTCTGCATTCAGGTTAACCAGAAGATGATGAAATCAGCTATTATGAAAGATTTGTATGGAGAGATTGAACGTTTGAAGCAAGGTATCTATTGGTAACAACATCTTTAGAATCCTCCTTCATTTATCGAATACTGATGCATCTGTTCTTGGCTATTCAGAGGTCTATGCCGCAAGGGAGAAAAATGGAATTTATATTCCAAAGGAGAGGTACACTCAAGAAGAAGCCGAGAAAAAGGTACAGTTCATTATGCAATAAGTACCTCTGTCATTTAAAAATTTTAGAAGATAGACTCGGACCTTCATTCTTTATTGGTTGCTGCAGGCTATGGCTGAAAAGATAGAGCAAATGGAAGTAGAGGGTGAAGCTAAAGACAAGGTAAGCTGTTCAATGTGAAAGGATATTGTAGTTGGATCTTTTCAACCTACTCACATATCGCTTACTATTGTGATGTTAAATGTAGCAAATAATTGAGCTTCAAGAGCTATACAATGCGGAACAGCTTGTAACTGCTGGACTGAGGGAGAAGCTTGATAAGACTGAGGTATCTATCACAAGCTCTTGCTCTGGCTTTTTACCAAGCACATTTCCCTGTCCACTGGCCTGCAAGGATTAACTTCTTGTACTTATTTCTTCTGTGAATTTAGAAAAAGCTCCGGGAAACGGAACAAGCACTGTTAGATCTCGAAGAAAAACATACACAGGCAGTTGCAACAATCAAGGAAAAAGAATACTTGATATCCAAGCTCCTTAAATCAGGTAATTTGGTTATGAGATGAATTTAACATATATATGTTTTGTTAGATGAAACAACATAGGTTAACTTTTTCACATTTTCTCAGAGAAAACACTTGTTGACCGTGCTGTCGAGCTTCAGGCAGAGTTGGAAAATGCTGCATCTGATGTCTCTAACTTGTTCGCCAAAATTGGTTTGTAGCTCTCTTTCTTCTCTCGCATTATTGCATTATTGCTATCAGAGTCTGAAAACTGACTAAGCTATTGATGGATGATTCCAGAGAGAAAGGACAAGATTGAAGACAGCAATCGATCGCTCATCCAGGAGTTTCAGTCACAGTTGCTAATGCAACTTGAAGTCTTGAACAGCAGTGTGGCAGGTTCAGTGACTCAGCAGGAAAAACAATTGCAAGACATGGAGAAAGTTATGGCATCTTTCGTATCTGCAAAGACAGAGGTAAATAAAACATGAAATAAATTATTTTCCCATACCTCTGTGAGAGTCTTGTCTGTTATATCTATCTTGAATAATGTTTACACATGTTCTGGTCTTCTTTGCAGGCAACTGAAACTTTACGGGGAAGTTTAGCACAGTTGAAGGAAAGGTACAACTCAGGCATCAAGTCTTTAGATGATATAGCAGGGAATCTGGATAAAGACAGCCAAACGACTTTGAATAACTTGAACTCGGAAGTCACAAAACATTCTTGTGTACTGGAAGATGTAAGAAGAGAATCTCAATCATGTATTCTTCTTTGATATTGATTTTTTGACCTTATGAACTTGTGTTGAATCAGATGTTCAAAGGATTTACATCAGAGGCATACTCCTTACTTGAAGGGCTTCAAAGTAGCCTTCACAATCAAGAGGAGAAGCTCTCTGCATTTACACAGCAACAGCGCGATTTGCATTCCCGATCAATGGAGTCTGCTAAGTCTGTCTCCGAGGTGATGTTAGAATTCTTCAAGACTCTAGACACGCATGCTGCTAAGCTAACAAAGCTAGCAGAAGACGCTCAAAACGTCAACGAGCAAAAACTATCAGCATTCACAAAGAAATTTGAGGTCAGTTTTCGCCAGCTCTTTATCTTATTCTACAACACAGTCACTAATTTATAACGATTATGGTCTTTTTTTTTGGTTTTGGTCATTCAGGATTCAATTGCGAATGAAGAGAAACAAATGCTTGAAAAAGTGGCAGAGTTACTAGCAAGTTCAACTGCAAGGAAGAAAGAGCTGGTTCAGATAGCTGTGCAAGATATCCGCGAAGGATCATCTTCACAATCCGGTGCGTTGCAGCAAGAAATGTCTGCGATGCAAGAATCAGCGTCCTCCGTCAATGTCCAATGGAACGCTCACATGGTCCAAGCAGAGTCTCATCATCTCGACAACATCTCTGCAGTTGAGGTTGCAAAGGGAGATATGCAGAAAATACTTCTAAAATGGTAATGACTACACTTTTATTCAATTAATTCGCCCAAAGATTCATCATATGTTTTATTAATCCTTGAGCCATGATAATCTGTTTTTCCCCCAGCCTGGAAGATTCAAGAACTGGAACTCAACAATGGAAGACTGCTCAAGAATCAGTGGTCGATCTAGAAAAGAAGAATGTTGCAAACGCAGATTCTCTCATCCGGTAATATACCTTTTCATTATAAATGTGATTAGTTACAACATGCTTCCAAATATTCAAACTAATCTTCTCCATATATATATATAATTAAAACCAGAGGAGCCAAAGAAAACAATGAGAAGCTACGATCTCAATTATCTTCTGCAGTCTCGAACACTCTAAGCGACGCCGATTCTGCAAACAGAGATATCCTCTCATCCATTGACAGTAAGTGATTCGATTTCCCTCATACATTTTATAGTTTTTGATTCTATCAATTGATTTAAATCTTTTTTGGTTTTGCAGACTCGTTACAGCTTGATAAAGACGCTTCGGCTGATATTAATTCCACCATAGCTCCTACTTATGAAAGCTTGAAAGAATTAAGAACTCACCATGACAACAATGTTGTTCAAATCAAACAGAACACAGGGGAATGTCTTGGTCACGAATACAAGGTAATTATTTTTTAACTGAACTATATACACAGTTGAATTTGGAAAAGGATTATTTAAACTACATTTACATATTTACTTAAGTAACGTCCTTTTAGTTTAATCATATATAATAATACGTGATTAAATTTGGAAAAAGGATTATTTAAATTGCATTGACATATTTACTTAGGCACCTTTTAGTTTAATCATATATTATAAATAATGCGTGATTAAATTTGGAAAAAGGATTATTTAAATTGCATTTGACATATTTACTTAGGTAAGCACCTTTTAGTTTAATCATATATTATAAATAATGCGTGATTAAATTTGGAAAAGTATTATTATATAAATTGCATTTACATATTTACTTCGGTTGTCATTTTTATTTAATCATGTAAATACATGACTGAATTTGGAAGGATTATTTTGATTTTAATAATATAAATATGTACATGTTTGAACTTGAAAATGGATTATTTAATTTATGTTTTATGTTTATTTAGGTGGATGAAGCAACAAGCTCAACGCCGAGAAAGAGACAGTACAACATTCCAACGGTTGACTCGATTGAGGAGCTTAAAACGCCGTCGTTTGAGGAATTGTTGAAGGCTTTTCATGATTCTTCCAAGTCTCTCAAACAAATGCAGCAATCTAACGGAGAAGCGAAACACGTTAGTAACGGTGGTCGACCTCCGTTAACGGCCATCAACTGAAGAAAAAAACAAAAAGGATATGTCAGTCGTCTACCGTGAGATTAATAGGAACACGAGAAAGAGTTTGTATAGCAGCGACAAACAAATATCTCAATTTGTTTCTTTTTTGAACCCCCACTTTAGTTATATTTTACGTTTTTTTTTTGTTCAACCGTTTTTATTATTATTACAACAGATAAGTTCCTAAATTTGATTTCATCTATGATTCAAAATAACAAGTAATGATATGTTGAACGTTTCCATGAACAACACACTTTGCAAATCAAAAAGCTGTATGCATATAATAAGTATATTGTTGAACCCTCGGAATATAGCTTATTTGCAATCTTTATACCGTAAGAGCATAAACTATCCCACTACTTTTTTTTATATTTAAACCTTGTAGGTTTGTTTAGCTTAAATATCACTTTCTTGTAATTTCCATGGCAATATGACAAACCAGCTAGCCATATAGATTAGCTTTATAATTGGTTCTAGAAAAATATCTCATCATTATTGTTATGAAAAGAGAATATGAACTTGTTTAAAAACTTGTTATAGATTCTAATGCTACGTGCGATTTCATATATAATTGGTTCAGTTTTTTTTTTTTATCTATATAAATTAATTGTCTTAATGTTATTGGCATTGATTGATGAGATGTTTTAGAGTATTTAATCGTTGGAGTTGCTTTTATATACCTAATAGCTCAGTAAATCGCTTTTTATTCAATAAAATACAAATCTTTAACAATTCATTAAAGTACCTCTACTTTCATCGGATTAATATATATATATATATATATATATATAATCATCATGTTTCAGTAACAGAAGTTTGTATAAGAGGAAGATCTTGAAGAAGTTAATTCATATTTTTTCTTAGACTATGTTCCTTTCTTGTTTTTCTCTAAAATATTTCTTATTTGATCCTTCAAATACTAATCTTGTTTGAAAAATATATCATCTAATAATAAAAACGAAACATATGTTTACATATACGACTTATATTAACATGATGTGAAGCTTGGCATCAATTAGTTTATCAAAATCAAGAAAGTTTGTAATCACTATTCAATTATTATTATCATGGGAAAGTAAAATAAAAAACGAAAAGGGAAGAATCATTGTACACATCAAAACGAAAGGTGACCACATCAAAATAAAGAGTGAAGTTACACATTAGACAAAGGAGAACTTTCTCATTGTCTAGTCCTAAAGACAATAGCCTACACATGCATGCAATTTCAGAAACCAAGATATCCAATTTTACAACTCATAATAACTCCCAAGTTGCTGACAAAAAAAAAAACTCCCAAGTCCCAACTCTATCAAGCAACTTGTAAAAACATCTTTCTATATAAATTATTAAAACTCCCCATTAATTCTACTGCTGAGATAGAGACATAAGAAAGAAGAGAGAGAGACATAGAGATGTCATGTAATTTTATCCAACGGCTATTACTTTACCCCCAAATACACGTGTCCTCGTATTAGCCTTTGACGCATGATACATGAATGAAACACCTGCAGAATCTCTTTTGTTGCTGTCTTTTCTTTAAAGTTTGGAACTGTCTTGTTTGGAGTTGATGGATGAGATTGGGAAGAGTTCAAGGGTTTTTAGTGGTATCTTTGGACTGTTCATCATCATGTTGCAATATGGAACGGGTACTGATGATGATGATGAGGGATATGATGGTCGTGGGCCCATATCCATCATCATCATCCAATCTCGACCGTACGAAGTGTTTTGACCCGTGATTGGTCTTTGCATCAACATATCCTCACGTCCACTTTTGTTGCAGTAATGTTCACTCAGCACTTTGCTTTGAGCTTCTACTCCAATGCCCTATATTTTCCATGATAGCATTCTACAACTTAGCATCATATGTTGCTAAATAAACTCGACATATGTAAGAAACTAAGGCAAACAAAATACCTTGTTACATTCTCATTTTCTGCTTTCTTTGTAAACTATTTAAGTAGCAAAAATATATGATATTCTAAAGCTTTGAGCTTATTTATCGGTTCAGAACTATCACACTTTTATAAAATAATTAATGTATATTTTAATAAGATCAGAGTTTAGGCTCAGACTGGTTGTTTTTATTTTCATATATACAAAGCTGATTTTGGTCAGTAACATTTGCATCCAATTAAATTGTATAACAAAACGTCTACCTAAGAAAAAGAGTACATAACGAAGAATATTACATACCTGATGAGAAAGACAAATGGGAGAAGGCTGAGAGCAGCAAGCAAAAGACATATGATCATAAGGACGATGATGATGATGATAATGATTATGATGATCAATGATGTTACTAAGTGGTTGAGACATCATCGATATTGGTTTGGGCTGGATTTGTTGGAGCTGGAGTTGGAGATGATGTTGTTGTTGGTGAAGTTGCTTAGCGAGTTTCTTCCTCAGCTTTTGTCTATCTCTCGCCTTATGGTTCTGAAACCAGTAAAAGACGTTTTTGCCTTCGATACGTCCATAAAAAGCTAAGTGAGCTGTGATCTGCTGTATCTGCACCGCATTGGGAGTCCGTATGCCGCTCCGGTACATCTCTTCCAAGATCATCAGTTGCTCCGGCGTTGGGCACCACCTCGTTGCAGCCACTGGACTCATTCTCTAGCTGTTTAACAAAATATTGTTGCTTTGTGTATGTTCTCTAAATTGTTATGATACCTCTCCAACTATTTGATGCTTTGTGTATTGACAAGGTTATTTATACCCGAAATGAGATTTATATTTTAGCAAGAAAATGGGAAAAGTTCATTTAATTTTAAAGTGCATTGGAAAGGGACGCAAGAGAGCAAAGGGTTAGACAAAAAATAAACATAATAAAGAACATTGTACTATATTGTTTCTTATGTTATGATGCATTTTGCATTGCATTGACACTGTCCCATTCCATATGCTCCAAATAATAACAAACGTACCTTGTGAATTTGAATATAGTACTAATATGTATATGGGGATATTTCTTTTTGAATAACTATAATTTTCACTTTCAATTTTCTTTTCTGTCGGGGGCTTTTACTTTCAATATACAGTAATATATTAATGATGTCAAGAAATAATAATACATTTACAAAAAAAGAGACAATAATACAATAGTATATTAATACCGGCGAAATCTGCCATCTATAATCGAATGGCACATAACTGTGAACAATTCTATTCGAAATGTCTTGCAAATAACTGATCATTGGTTTCAAATAAAGAATAACCGTTAGATAACTTTTTGTAAAACAATATTTTCATTAGATTATAATAGGTCTCCGCATATTACTCTGAACTGAAAAGTTAAACCAAATTAAAAGGTATCGAACAAGAACAAAAATCAAAGAGGAACAATGAGGTGCATGGTTTAAGCAAAAAAAAAAAAAAAATGAGGTGCATGGATTCTCGAGATGGATCATTCAATACGTTAAAAATGTCTAATTCCCTTAAATAATTAATTTAGACATTGACTGATCCGTCTCTGTACGAACATGAAAACACCTTAACTAATCAGTTGTATTTGTTTTTTTTTCCTAGAGAAAGGTTAGAACTGTTACAAGAAAATGAGACTTTTCATTAACAAACAATAAAAAAAACATTTTCATAGTTTATAAAACTTTTCTTTTTGAAAAAGTAAAAAACTACCATAAAAGATAATAAAAAGATCCACAGAATGTGATCAATCATATCAATACCTAGACTCGATAAGTATGTGTATATCTGTGAATGAATACATATATATACACGCATGTTTGTAGAGAGAGGATGAAAGGAGAACGAGGAGAAACTTAAATGATTATGTCATAATTACTTTATTATGATTTACTTCTCTCAACAGAATGACGTTGACTCATCATATTAAAAGAAAAAATGGGTAAAATTTCTCCAATCTTTACATTGACAGACAAGCAAGTAAATCTGTACAACCATGTGAAATGAAGCATACACGTTCTATGTAGCCAGTAGCCAGCCATATATGTATTAAATTGTTCTCATGATCTACGCACACATTATAATTTATAACCTAATGAAAACTAATTTCTTACTTAGAAGCATGATGAGTGTACTTACTTATTTGTTACTGACTCCACATCTATTGCGTTGACATGTGTTAATTTTACAACTTTTAAACTATAACATACAAACGTACTTCAAATATCACATAACTATATATTAATTGTCTGTTTAGAATCTCCAAAACCTGAGCATTTTGACTTTATAACGTCTGCATGCAAAAAGATTGCATGCATTAGCACTCACACCTACTAGTTGTCTGCAGGCTCTAAAGCCTTGTCTACCTCTCTCTCTCTCTCTCTCTCTCTCTCTCTCTCTCTCTCTCTCTCTACATTCTTGATTCTGAATTTTCATTTTTGAAGCTAAAGGATATTTGTTTGGTAAAAAATCAATTTTATCAACAATCCTTTGTTTTTGATAGGAAATTACAAAAGATAATAGTTGCGGAAAACAAGAAAGAGCTACAAAAATTACAAAACTACAGCAAAAAATTAGGGCTTATTGGATTAGGAGTTTAAATGATATTTGGTGGTTTTTAGATTTAATAATGACTAATAAATCAAATGATTAAAATATGATAATTTTTAATTGGTTTATATCTTATTTACTAATAGAATATAAATATATTAATATTTAAGTAATCTGACTTATTAATATTTCAAAATCAAATGGATGTATTATTATAATCTCTTTCTTAAATTTATTATTATTTTTGTTTATTTTGTCTTTTAATAGTGTAATGATCCATCATATCAATCCGGTAGTTCATTTTAAAAGAATTTATCTTCGAAATGGAAAAACTACTAAAACTTCAAAATCTCAAAGAGTGAGGAGTTGGAATCTCATTCTAGCTAAAGAATCTTGTGGTTCTAGAAGATCAACTTACAAGAGAACCATGGTCTTTAAAGGACGTAAAAACACATAAGAACTATTGAATGAAAATGAAAAATAGATGTAATTCCAGTTTTTTTAAAAATAGAAAGATATTTAGCGTAAGAATAACTGATTTATTTTTATCATCTTAATTTTTAGATATGTAAGAATTTTGTTTTCAATTTGTAGAAATTATTTAAAAGGATATATAATATTTTTTGGTCAATGATTTTGAAATTTTTAAATTTTGATTTCCAAATGAAAGAAATTTGATATCTTTTTAATATTGAAAATAAAAACAAAATTAAAGAGTTTATTTTAAAATTTCAAATATCATTATAAGAAGTGGTAACAATTAATCTTAATTATAAATTATTTTCAAAATCCTTTCAAAGTTTATTTGAATAATTTTATTGATAAAATTTCTAATTTTTAATAAGATGGAATTTTCCAAATACCATTGATTTGAGATTGTTTTTAGAAATGCTAAATCTAATAACTCAAATTTGAAAAAGAAATCATTCCAAACTCCTAGGCCAATAAGATCTCCTTAAACACAATAGCCAAAGAAAAAATAGATCGATAGCAACTAAAAGTAATAACTCGCACTTTAGAACCATGGTAAATTCGTGAGTATGAATTTGGCTTGCCTAAAGCTTATTCAATGTGAAAGTAATAACACACACAAACCTGCGAAAACAAACAAAATTCAATAGAAATTGCATCAACACCGTCAGATTAGCATAACACCACCTTAGAATTATGGAAACCTTCCATGCGTTTGGCTAAAACTCTTATTTAGAAAGGGAAAATTCGCTGAGAAATACCACACCACCGAAACCAAAGAAGACAGGAGAAAACCGGCACCACCCCAAATCAAAGAGTGATCAATTAATGATTCATCTAGAAATAATAACATATCAACTAAAAACCTCTATAGCTAACCCTAAGAACTTAGAATTAAAAAATGGATGTTTTTTTCGTAGAAAACTAGGATGTTTCTATGATCTATCTCATATAATTAAATTTCATTTTATTGGTCAGCTTTGCTAATGAAAACATAATATTATATATGTATCTAAATTCCGATTACTCAACAAAATCTAATTTCATGACGAATTAATTTTGAAAACAAAACTGTTAGTTTATTATATATATATATATATATAATCAAATTTAGATTAACAAGTTTTCTCAAACATTCAGAATAACCACAAGGTTTTGATCTGATCATTGCATGTAGTTATTTGACCATGTGATACAAACCTAATTAAACGACATGCTTAGTACAATTAAGTTAAACTAATATTTAGATGTTAAATATGTACACTATTTTTTAGATATTTTTCTCTTTTCCTTTTTTGTAGAATGTAGAGGACAACAAACTAAGAGACTTTGAAAAACCTTTGGCAAAAAACAAACAAACAAAGAGACAAGACTATAAATGCATGCATGCAGACAAATTGCAATTTGCCTCTGCATTTCTTTTTAACAGTCTCTTTTCAGTTTTTCATTTCAGAAATAAATTTTTATAATTTGTACACATAAATGTGTAGTGTTCTGTCAACATTCTTATTAAATCATGAACTGTTGGTAAAATACCAAACAGCTCTTTTGCTGTTTGACATTTCCTCTCTTTTGTCCCCACCTATCTATTTTTCAAACTAAAGTTCTATGAAAACACTTCATTGCACAATGCAAGATTTAATTTCATTCACGTACACGTACGAATATATATCCTAATCTTTAAACTAATTAAGATTGTAAATCTACAACAGCGACGTACCAATAGATGAAGTAGTTGCAAAGATGGACCATATGAACTGCAATCTTAAAAAGAATGTCAAACTCATGCATAAGTTACAAGTTTTGCTACCACATGGAAACTACCACCTATTCAACTCAAGATATGCTAAAATTATATGTTTCTCGAGAATAAGTATACTTTCGAGTAATGCTTAAAAAAAAAAAAACTCTAATAATTAATTGGTGTTCCAGTTTTTTCACCATATGACTAATTCCTCTAGGATTAGGTAGTCGTCGAATATCTAACTTACAAAATTTCCAAATCGGTTTATGGCTGATATATTTCAACTGGTCAAATGAGTCTCACAATATATTGTAATACTTTTTTCACAAAAATATATATCGTAATACTTAAAATATTAAACAATAAAAGAGTGGTATTCGTAGAATGTTCTTACAAATAAGTTAGAGTCTCTCAAAAGACTCTCTCATTTTTTCTCGGTCTTATTAATTATTAGTATTTTTATTTTTACATGAGAAATTCTTTGAGTTATCCACCAATACTAATGTTCTAATTATCTAATACCGGACACTTAATGATTATGTATAATTTAACTCTGTAAATATTAAAGTTTTGTGATTACTATAAAAATAGTAGTAACATCAATAATAATAAATTAAAGTTTCATAAATATATTAGAGTACATAAATTGGTAATTTTAAAAAGTTCATTATTTTTCGTTGTTGGTTACAATAATTATTTCAAGTTTTTTATTTCTAATTTACGTAACTATATATTTTAAATGAAAATACTGAAATCGAATGTGAAAAGAAATATATAAGAATATCCAGTAAAGGAGGTAGAAACAAAATTAATGGAGACAAAATTGTATATGTATGAATTATTAGAGAATTCACAAACAAAAAGGGTCAAAACCTTTAAAATGAACCAACTAATCAATTTATATTGAAGTTATATGCTTATATTAAACTAAATTGAAGAATTGATAAGGGTCAGCTGTTTTCCAAAATACTTTTTTGTTATTTTGTTTAAGAAACATTTAAATATTTTTATATTTGGTGACCAAAAATACATGAATATAAATTTATTAAAATAATAAGTACGCACAAAGTGTAGTTCAAATTTTAATATCATATGTAAATAAAAAATTCTATTCAAAATTTCAAGTTTTAATATTATTGATATTTTCATTTTTACAAGAAGTTGATATTTTTAGTTGTGGAATTAATGGAAGGAAAACAAAGTGGGTTGAATTTCAGATGCAGCTTCTTATATGAATCGACGTTGAAAAACAATTATATTAGACTTTTGTTAGTTATAGAAAAAAAAAAGAGAAATAAAAACTCATATAGTTACAGAAAAAGATGACAAAAACAAAAAGAGAAATTAACAAACAAACAAATAGAAGAGATGATTTGACGAGTGACTGATCACATTATGGCAGACTGTCCGTACCTTGCTTTTCTAATGTCTGAATTGCTGACTTTTCTGTTCTTCTTTCTTTTCTTCCCACCAAGACAGTTAATTACCAATCTTGTGGAGTCAATGCACTTATCCTTTTCAAATCTCAAATCTCCATACCAATACACTAATCAGTCTTCTTCACAGATTCTTTTTATTGATTCTTTGTTACAAATTTACAATGAGTCACCAACCTTGTGGAATATTTTCTTGAATAGTATATTCTGGTCTTTATAATTCATAAATGAATGATTTATATTTGAGCATGAATGGTCGATGTGTTTACTGTTTAATGCCTCATGGAAATTTTAATGTACTCAAGAAAGGACTGATCCATATATCATCTTTCAATATATCTATTATATCTATATAGCGTTTTAGGACCAAAATATTTTATTTAACGTAGTGGATAACTAAATATTTAAAAATGAAATTCAAGTGCAATCTACTGCTACCACTATCGTATAAGACATTTTTGGTTTGAAGTATTTAATGACATTATTAAACGGTTTGAAGTGTTTTAATAACATTATAACATCATAACAACTCATACACTAATTACCGAATACCTCTAGGTTATAAAAAAAAACTCATACACAATAACCCATGTTTACAAAAAAATTGGTCAACTAATTGAAGATGGGGATTAGAAAAATATGCCATAATGAAAATGTATTTGTCTCTTTAAATTTTTGCACTGGTCAGTTTTAGACGTATTATCTTTATAAATAATAAAATAATTATTTATATATATAAATATATTAAAAAGTATGAAAAAGCAATACAATCAGTGAATATTTTCCATCTTTTGATTTACAAAAACTGAAATCCAAAAATAATTTGGATATGTTGATATAAATTTGTTAGAATGTATAATATAATTTTTTTTACAATGGTAAAATAGACATTTTAACTTATTTTATACATTTTATAAAACTTATAATTCGTATTATAAAGTCTTTTCTATGTTCTATCCAATATAGAATATGTCTCTCTTAGTTCCAACCAAAAGTATTTGTTATTTATAAAAATACAATATATATTGTAAGCCTTCAATAATTTTTTTAAAAGCGTTATACTATGTTCTATCTTTTACTCTATTATATATATTATCATAGATAGACAGGGATTTCTTACTTGTATTCTATGTTTTAAACATGGTAGAATTTAAGTTCTAACCTTTTCACTATGTTCTGTATTTTTACAATATGTATTCTAACATTTTGTCTATGCTCTACCTTTTTAGAATATGTATTCTATTTTTTCATTCATTCTATGTTCTTAAATCTGAGAAAATATATGAATCAATCATAACTAACTTTATGTAAACTTATCTTGTTTTGAACGTAATTATCTTCTTTGACGTTCTCCCTACAAAATATACTTTTTATATTGGTTAATTGGACCGACATACAATGTATTTGGGCCGAGTTCAGTATATAAAAAGAAATTACTCGAAACCCATATGAAGACAAAGAAGAAGGAGCTGCAATACCCAGCAGAGAGAACGTCAGAGATATCACCGGTGAGAATGCCGAAAAGATCGTTGGAGAATCGCCTTTCTTAGTGAGAAGAAAGATTGTAAAGAGTTTTATTAAGTGAGTGATGAAGATTCTTAGTTTTATTAGTTTTTAGTAAAAATTAAAAAATAGAAATATTATTAATATTTAAACTTAATAAAGTTATGCTATTTGTTAATTATAGGGTTAATTTTGTATTTATAAAAGAAAAGGTATATTGAGACAAAAATAATGTATTCAAAGGTATAAGGGGATGAACATTTGAATTTTAGACATATAAGTTAAAGTTGTGTCACTGATTTATTCTCAAAACCCTAATTTTCTCTCTGCTTTCTCTCAGCCGCCAAGACTTTTTTTATTCGATAGATCTCCGCCTCTCTGGTGTTTGTCGCTCTTCGACGGCGCCATAGAAGGCCTCTGTATTTTTATACCTTGTTTTGATTTAGGTTATGTATGTTATATAGAGTTTTATGGAGTTTAGATCGTAGCAATGGTCTTGTCTGTTACGGATCTGGCTTGACACTCCGTCATGGATGCTTGTCATGGCTGTGGTGGTTCGTCATCTCTTTTCGTTTTGGATTGACGTCGATTAGGTTGAGGTTCTTTCTTCGCTTGGTCTCCGCCATGTCTCACCGTCAATGATCCATGGATTATATGTGGGCTTTTAGCCGAGTCATCATCTCATATATGACAAAAGAAAATCCACTATAACCTTCATTAATCTTAATACCCTTCTTCATTTAATGAAAATATAAAAACTCAATTTTACCCTTATTCATTTTCGAAATTAATTATTTTAATTTTTTTTCCAAAAATTTCAAAATTTTCAAAAATATTCAAAATTTCAAATTTTAATTATCGACGTACAACTAGTCCAACTATATTATATTGGTCCAACTAGTTATACTGAATTTTAATAGTTGTACTGAGTTTTATGCTAGTTGTACTGATTTTTATTAATAATACTTATGTTGTTGTACTGAGTTATACTAATAATATTCATATAGTTGTACTGAATTCTACTAGTAATACTTACGTAGTTATACTAAGTTTTACTATTAATACTTATGTAGTTGTACTGAGTTTTACTAGTAATACTTACGTAGTTATCTAAGTTTTACTAGTAATATTTATGTTGTTGTACTGAGTTATACTAGTATTATTTATGTACTTGTTCTGAGTTATACTAGTATTACTTACGAAACAGGAAACACACAACCAAATACAAAAAATATAGATCCATAACTTAAATAGAATAAGAAACGAGCTTAAATAAATAAAAGATCCAGAAAAAAAAAACAGAAGAAAAATGAGAAAACCCCAAATAAATAAAAAAAACAGATTTCTTCATCAACATTATTTCTGTTTCGTCACTTTGGTAGTTTGCTTTAAGAACCCTAACTGAAAAAACCCAGAAAAACAAAGCCCTAACTCGAAATATTCAGAATAAGCGAAAATTGTAGATCCAAAATCATAGATCTGATTTTATGTAGAACAATCTCAAGCGGAGTCGCTATCTTCGTTTATATCATCTTCTTGCCATTGTTTTTGGTTAAACTGCGATGATTTGTCACAGAAAAATGGAGAAAGAAAAAAAAAGGTTATGAAGAAAGAAAGAGAAAAACAGTTTTACAGAGAAGAAGAAGAAACAAGTCGGAAGAGAAAAGATAAGAAGAATCTCAAAAGTAAAAAACCATCGACATTATTTAGTGTTAGGGTAAAGGATATTTTCGTAATTTTAATATTTTATAAATAAAAAATAAATCAAAACAAATTAAATAATATAACAAGGATATTATAGCTTTTTGTTTAACATAGAAGGACACTAGAGACGTTTACTCCTTTTAGCCTCATATGTTTTTATCTTTGTAGAGCCCATAGGCGTCTCTTGGTACATCTAACTGAAGCATGAGTCTTGGACACCCATTTTTAAAAGTCCCAATTTTTAAGACTTTCATTATAAGTTTTCATAATTAATTTTGGATTTCATTGTTTTGTAAAGTAAAAAAATATGCCTTCTCTTGCTAGTTCTACACTGTTATGAGCATACAAATGTGATGGACACGAGCATACATATATGGTGTATCTGAATTTCATCAACAAGTGAAGGTTCCTGGGATATGCTTCAATAAAATCAATCCTTGGTTGTTGGACCAGCTGACACAAAATCACAGTCTTACAGTGATTCAATATTCTGAAATATCTTTGTGCAAACCTGTTTTTCACTCAAGAAAAAACTTGTGACACTTGATTACCACTTTAAGCGTTAGACAAGATGTTGTAATGTTCAATTGATGCAATGATCTTCAATTGATACCATAAAACATGTGTCATTTTTAAGTAGTTTAATTTCTTTCTTTTTCGTATTCAAATTTAATTGTATAGTCAAATTAGAACCTCTATGATCATCTCTATGGGTGATCATTTTGAGGGAAAACATCAAGAAATGAGGGAAACCATTTTTCAATGGTATATCATTTGGAAATTTGAGGGAACATTATTCACAATCTTATTTTGATATTAGACTTTTTTATTTGTAATTCACTAACAAAATCATTACTACTTTCATAATACAGTTCTAAGTTTATAAAAATCATTTAATATTTTTTTAGAAACTAAATTTATGTATATAACAAATAGAGAAATTTCCAGATAGCACATTTTAGTTTGTTTGTCACAAAAATAGTTTTTAAGGAAGAAAATGACCAAAATGTTTTTTTTAGAAGCTAAAAATTTCATTTATATGCATTTATACCCCTAGGGTTAACTAATTTGGATTTTAGGGTTTAGAGTTAAGAGGTGAGTTTTGGGTTAGGGTTTCAAATTTCAAAAAAAAAAAATTCAAAAAATCAAATTTTTTTTTTTAAAAAAGTCTATTTTGGTCATTTTATTTTTGAGAGCTATTTTGTGACAAAAACTTAAAAAGGGTTATTTAAGAGAATTGCCCTAACAAATATTTAGTTAAAATAAAATGATTTTTTGGGTAAAATTTGTAAGCCTTTAAAATAATAAGTATTATTAAAACTTAAAATAAGTATTAATAATAGAATATTATTTTTTTGAGGGAAAAAATAAGAAAAATCATTGAAGTAAAATACAAACTTATTTTGAGTTTACATCATTTCAATGAAAAAAATGATGTTAACCATTGGAGATGTAGATCCACCGTTAGAAATGCTTTGATGCTCGTACTCATGTTGTAACCATCACTTTCTGAAGCACACTCGTACGATAATGGGAAATCTATTGACCACTTATTTTGCAGGGACATACAGAACATATATAAGAGAAGATCATTGCATCAGTTGGACATTACAACATCTCGTCTACGATTCTCCATAGATCTTAAACTCGTGACACCGTAATAACCCACAAACAGTCTTTTGAATGTATACGAGTGATCGTGTCGCATAATCGATGTAATAGCGTATACTATATAACCTCTCAACATTATATGCATTTATATGGTTTTTTGCGTTCAAAAGCAAAAAAAATAATCTAGG
Organism: Sinapis alba; assembly: GCA_012274485.2. Classification (NCBI taxonomy): domain Eukaryota; kingdom Viridiplantae; phylum Streptophyta; class Magnoliopsida; order Brassicales; family Brassicaceae; genus Sinapis; species Sinapis alba. Next base: position 29,213 of record MU106570.1, read on the forward strand.
GAATTTATTATTTTTCAATAGGGGAATTGAAGAGTTTACCTCTGTATGTCTACTTGGTGAATTATTTAGGGTGATTATTACCATAATTATTATCATCTATATCATCATCATCGCTGTGCAAAACTAGTCTCCTCTCCTTAGTTACTGTTGATTAACAGAAAAATAGACCGTAATATATGATAACTCTATCCTAAAATTAATCAATTTATCACACATAGCCACTTTATGTGCCATTTAATTTTTCAGCACACTTAATAAACGGTTGGATTTTTTTTTAATGAGATTTGTGTGTTCGGACTCTCAGTCAAATACATAATAAATACAAGTCCATACTTATTACTTCAATTGGAAAAATATCCAATGCAAATTTAAAAATTCAATGATTGAATGACGTTTGAGATTAAATTAATATTACAATATGTAGTTTTAGATCAGAGAAGATTAAGAAAATGTTGTATAATCTAAAAATGAGACAAATAAATCAATACAAGTGGTACAAGCAGATCCAGCCGGTGGCTGATTGGCAATCCATGGGTCACACCAAAATCTATTATGTCGACGGGTCATGGAGGGAATAGGATGAGTGTACAGGTCAGGGTTGGTTCTGCTGAGGAATTTTCAAAGAAGTCTTTCACCGTTACATGCATAATGTATACACAATGCATGAAAACTCTACAGTTTTAGATATGATTTTTGCAACAAATTATTCTTAATTGGTAAAAATAGTATCGACACTTAAAGAATGACCAGTCTTTAGTATTTATATGGACGAATTTCAATCCAATAAGACTTGTTCCCTACTTTCACAATCAGACATATCTTAAAAACAAAAAATAAATGACATACATATTTACATGTAGTGCGAAAAATTCTTCTTCAACTATATTTTATGTCGATTCATTACCTTCGGTTTAATTTTTCGAACAGGTATAGATATATTTTTTAGTTATTGTTGTAAAAAAAAAATCAATATTACGAGTGGCCATAAATAAAATAAAAGACAAAGAACGTTAAGGCACCGCAAAGAAATTTCAAACTAATTGGGTTTATTAGATTGAAACATAAGCCCATCAATCCCAAAATAAGCCCATAAGCAGCAAATAGGCTTTTTACAAGAAAGATGGTTATGTGAGAGGTAAAGCAGCATCAAAGGAGTGAAGAACTTGTTCCAACAACAACCTCGTACTAGAATCCAATGGAGTCTCTGGATTGTCTGAATGAACAACGTTCAATAGATAAAGCTTCTTAGAGCTCACAAAAGCAGCCGAGAAAACCCTTTTGATACCTCCTCTCGTGCTATCAATTTTGTATTCAAACTCATACACTTGTCCTTGTCCTTGTCCTGATCTTTCTCCTACTGATACAACTTCTGCTTCATTTGTGCTTTCCTGATTACAACACCAAACACGGTTTTATTGAGAATCATTCTTTTGAGGTCTTTTATTTATTTTATTTTTATTACCTTTCTCTTTTCTGCGTTGATAAGCTTATCAGCTACAAACTGAGGAGAACCAAAGTCTTGAAGACTCTTTATGCGGACAGGACTGACCACAACTCCTATGTTGTTGCTCCGTTTGTCTGGTTCTTCAAACAGAACATTGGCTCCTGCTTTCTCCACCTTTGATTATTTTCAAATATTTCATTAGCCACAAGTGTGTTATATCACTTATCAGCAAGGTAATTCGAATTTACCTTAATCCAAGAAGAGGGTACGAGAAGAGTGAATCCATCCTTTGGATCAGTGTATCTTTGAAGAAGATCTCCTGATTCTGAGATGGCCTTTGCCTTATCCAGCAAGAACCCACCATTGAACAAGAGCGTGAGAATCGAGATGTTTAAGTGTCTCTTGCTGACATTGATCCAAGAAGTGGACGAAGGATTTTGAATAAAGCAGAGGAAAGTTTGGAACCTTGGATGTGCAGGGGAGGAAGAAGAAGATGATGACAATAGAGAAACTTTGGGAGGAGAAGCTAAGAAGCTTGACGACCACATTTTTTATGTCCTTCCCCTTATCACATGTTTGCCGTTAAAGTCAATATTTTATTGTAGAGGAATTTTTTTTTAAAAGATTATTTTCTTAAAAAAGAAGTTAAATTTCGGTTCGGTTTTCATATATAATTTTCTTAATTCGGTTCAGTTTGATTTATTAAATTAAAACACTAATAGGTCATATATTTTAGAGAAATTTCCTTTCCCTTTTAGTTTGTTTGTCACAAAAATAGCTTTTAAGGAAGAAAATGATCAAAATGTTTTTTTAGAAGCTAAAAAATTCATTTATATGCATTTATACCCCTAGGGTTAACTAATTTGAACTTTAGGGTTTAGAGTAAAGGGATGGGTTTGGGGTTAAGGTTTTAAATTTCAAAAAAAAAAAAAAAATCAAAATTTCAAAAAAAAAGAATCTATTTTTGGTCATTTTATTTTTGAGGGCTATTTTTGTGACAAAAAACTAAAAAGAACTATTTAAGAGAATTGCCCAATATTTTAATAGCACCTAGCTACTTCTTAGGTTGATGTTCTAAAATTATTTTTGTGCACGTTGATGTTCTAATTTATCTTTTGATTATCATTAGGAACTTGGAATATTCCCGCATATATTCTCACATTTCTTCTCGCCCTCTAAACCTTTTCTCATACAAAGCGGGTTTATTCAACAACTAACTGTTGTTTTGATTTTATTGACGTTTCAACAACTAAATTGATTTCATATGAGCCTTTCATAATTTTACATTTTGCAAATGGTTCTATTTTTCCATATATTATATTGAGATTTTTCAAATTATTCACTTAGAGAGATGATATATGTTTTAGTTTGGGTCTTGGTGTATTTTTCCACATATTTGTTATATAATTTGTCCATGTTTTAAAATATATTTTCAATAACATATTTTGATGTACCTTACATACTATTCCCTCCGTTTCATATTACTTGTCATTCTAGGTTTATGCACACTTATTAAAAAAACATATAATTTTATATATTGCCAAAATAATAACACAATTACTTATACAACTAACTATATTTCAACCAATAAAAAAATAGAGTGAAGATCGAATCTTATTAATGAATTTTGCATTGAAACTCTAAAAGGACACTTATTTTGAAACAAATTTTTTTCCCTACAACGACAAGTAATATAAAATGGAGAGAATATTATTTAAGGAATTATAGAATTCTTTCTAAAATAAAACAAAAAATAAGTCTGTCGTTTTTTGGCCATAAATTGTTTTTGGTCGGTTTTAGAATTGTGATATCCTTAGATTATTATTTTTAAAAAATCCTAAGAAATATTATATGACCAAACGTAAGAAATTATAAATAATAGATAAAATATACAAGCACACATGATTTTTTTTTTAAATCTAATTCTTATTGAATATTATTATTTTACGAAAACCATAATCATAATGTCCGAACTACTGTCTAGAGTTTAGTAGAATGTAATTTCAACTAATTAAACAGTTATCTACAAATGTAGAATACACAATTTATGGTTTTCTCTACAACCTAAAATCGAACATATAACTTTTATAAAGTTTATTCACAAATCTATGGTAACTGGGATAATATAAATGAAATTTGTTTGAGTCATTTGAAAAGAATTCAACATTATGATTTAACATATCCTTAAAAGGTTATCTTGTATTAAAATCTATCTTATGTTACTTTACTTTCATAATCATAGTCATATTCATATGACAAGACAAAAGAAACTAATAGAATAGAGCAAAAGTGAAGGTGGCTGGCTCGGCCATCGCACTTTTAACCTAACTTATTAAAAAGGTCCCATCACCACCACGCACCAACAAAATTAAACAAACAAAAAACAAAAGAAACAAAAGGACAGATTTATTAAATATAAGTTTTGTTTTTCATAACAATGTCTACTTTTGAAGTAAATTTTATGTACGTATCGTTGATGGTTGTTTGATATTTATAATTTTTTGTTTACTAGTTATAGATCTATTTGCAATTTGTTATGAACATCATGGTCATAGTAAAAGTAAAGAATAACAAAACACACTTAATTATACATTGCATTTAGAATACAAACATAGATTAAAAAAGCAAACATAATTCAAGGTGATCAAACCAAAACAAGCCAAAAACAAACAAATTAAACAAAATATCTCCCAGAGAACATCACTACTCCACTTAAAAAACACGTAGAAACAACAGATTAGGGGAGATACTTTTGTTTAACAAAGCAAATTAACCACACCATAAACGTATACCCAGTTTAACCCACAAAAAAAAACGAAATTAAACCGGGCGTACCACACGAAATTAAAACAAACCACAAAACAAATAAAACCGAACCGGATTTAGAGAAAGTAGCGTTCTGTTTTCAAAAACGAACAGAACCGCATAGTAGTGTCACGCCATGGTGGTGAAACCAGTGGCACTTTCGTAATTATATCTTTATATGTTTTCTTGGTTTAAGTGGTTTCGCTGTTCTGGTCGGAGGTGTATCCGCTCGGAGGAGTGGCGGTGGAGGAAGAAGAGCCACCACCACCACCTCCTCCGACGTTCTTGCCGAACACTCCACCGGCCCTCACGGCGGCGGAAACAATGGAACTGGCTAAAACGCCAAAGATCTCTCTCTTCACCCTTCCCCGACGAGGCGGAAACTCTACCTTCTTCACGGTGGAGGATTTGCTTGCCGGAGATTCCATGGACGAGTTTCTCTGCAAAGGAAAGACATGAGCGTGTGTAAGAATGAAATCTACAAAAAATAAGAATAATACTAAGAATAGTGAATTCAAGAAAATCTCAAACTGAAAAATCAAAGAAAATGAGAATCTAAGGAAGAAAAAATGGAGGGTTCTTTAATGGCAGAGAGAAAGGTACAGATAAGGCCAGTCTTGCTTCTTGCTTAGAGCAATACAACAAAAACTTCAAAAGAAGAAGAAGAAGAAGAAGAGTTTTGTTGAAGAAAGGAAGAAGAAAGTTAAAGTAGAAAGATAAGAAGAGGGAGAGGAGTTGAACTTATAGGCGAAAAAAGAGTGACGATGCTTTTCTCCAAAACCTGAGTTGATTAGTAGTATAAGAAAGTGATTATGAATTGGTCTTGTGTAAGTAATTTATTCAAAAGTGTTATGGTTCGGTGGTTATTCATAATGCATGGTGGGTCTATGGTTTCCAGGGTCTCTTATTATATATATATATATTTCAATTATTTTGTCAATACATTGTACTACAACTTTGTCATGGTTTGTGTAATACGTTAAAAAGCGTTTCGATACTAATTAATGTTTTGATTAAATAATATGTTGCGTCCAAGTCTAGGTGGGAAATGGTCTTGTAGCATAAACGTGTGGAATCATACATGTTTATAGATGAAATAAAATGATCGTATTTGTAGTATATATTTGATATTTACTGAAATTGTGATTTGATTGATCATCCTTTGTGAGCATAAATTGTAGAGGAAATCTGTAAGACGAAGGAAGGAAAGTGTTGTATTATCAATTTAATCTAGTCAGCTTCTAGATAAGATGAAGGAAGGAAAGTGTTGAGCAAGTTATGACGTTGACTTTGTTAGAGGGAAATATTTCTTTACTTTTCTCTTATTACTATATCAAACCAAACGTTAAAATTATGTAGGACTAACTAATTTCTACACGTTTCAAATATTTAATTGCAATTGTTGAGAGGCACAATACACGAGTGGAGCATCATATGGTGCTCGTTTAAGTGTGACGAAACTGTGTTTTGACATTGAATTTTGTAATTTTAGTTAGTTCTCTTTATTTTTTTTTGTCGATATCTTGCCTTGTGGTTTTCTTTAGTGCACTCTAGCACATCACATGCATTTGGGATTTTGCAGGGGTAAATATCTTTTTCTCTCTTAACCATATTTCATTAAAACAACTAAATAATCCCCATTAGTAGATTTTCAGCATAAAGGTGTATTAATATTTGAATATTATTGGTGAATATCTTAAAAAGTTCAACTGAAAAACTTTAGTGTATACCAACCATTAAAATACTAACATATTTATATTTATGTTTAATAAAAAATATTAATATAATTTTATGTTAACATGCATTTGAAAAACTACTACTAATAATGTTCTAACAAGTTCATCACAGAATAATTACAATCCCTCTCGAACTACGTCAATTTTAGGGTTAAACCAAATTAAAGTGTTCATCCAGAGAAATATAACAAGAATAAGTTAAGAGACTCATGGCTGCCCGATTGGGAAGCTTTATGGAAAGTACTTAGTTCATCAGATGTTAATGGTGTTTCATAAGTAAATAAATTATGCAAGAGTCTGCTCTCACCCAAAATGAGAATCACAGAACTTAGGTAGATAAACTAATAATGGAACTCTTACATCTCTCTGTTAAAGAAACTTTCATCATATTTTTGATAACGTTATCAAGCGTTTAACTCCAAGTTACTAAAATACACAAATCCTAAGTTTTAAATTATAGATTTTCTTTTAAAGTCAAGTCAACAAACAATTGCATTTTCATACATCATGTGATCCGATTTTCAGCCACACCACTATGGTAACATATATTCCAGGAAATTCAGATTTAAAGACTCAGAAATCCATAAAGATTGGTCAAACAAATATCCCAACTTCATCCACCGCCCTTATTTAGTTCTTTTGGTCCCACTATAAAGCACACGACCTCTTTCAAGTGACATATCTAAAAGAAAAAGTGCATCTAAATTATTATTAATATGTTTGTATAATGATATTATTCGGCCATTAGTGAAAAGAGTGTTAATGGCAAATTAACTGAAATAACAAAATAATAATAAGTACTTTCCTATCAGGTTCTTTTGTCATCATCAATGACAACACTACATTTAACTTCGATAAATGCCATAAAAATAAAGGCTCTAAACCACATACTCGATCACATTGGACACTAATATGTCAATATCCAGTCAAAACATGAAACACTGGACCGCCCTTGCATTTACCATGTCTAGATTTTTATATTTTTGTGCTTAATGATTTACCATAATCTTGAACTTATGTATACTTTTTGTGTACTACAATTAAGAGCGATTACTGTATAGCAGGAATTCTGATACATAATTGCTGAGATTTTTGGTAATTTTCTACTATTATACTTGATTCCCATTTTTCTTGACTGGTGTTTGGTGAATATTGTTTAAGGGGCAGTTCTTTTTATCACAAAATAGCCTTGGAAAAATAAAATGACCAAAATTTTTTTTTTTTGAAATTTTCGATTTTTTTATTTTTTTTTTGAAATTTGAAACCCTATTCCCAAAACCACCCCTTAACTCTAAACCCTAAAATCTAAATTAGTTAACCCTAAAGGTATAAATGCATATAAATAAAAAAAATTAGCTTCTAAAAAAACTATTTTTTAGTCATTTTCTTTTTTAAAAATTATTTTTATGAAAAATAAATTAAAAATGGCTATCTAAGGGAAATTCTCTTGTTTTGTTTAACCTTTTTTGTTTTGTTACTGGCCCATTCGTGTTATGATTGCTTGCTTTAGGTCTCAATCTACCCTACACCATATCCATAGCGTCAGATCATCTGCCTGATTAAGAGAAAATTCATTAATATATATATTTTTTTTTTGGTCAAATTCATTCATTAATATATTTATAAACTGAAATTCGGACCATATGCTCAAACTTTGTTGGTACACGTCAAACACATGGTATGCTAATATTGTCCATATATACTTCAATCAGGTGTTGTTGGTTTGCATATTTTCAATATTTTCATTTTTTATCTTTCACTGAAAAAGATAAAATAAAATGTTGATTCGACCAAGAAGAGAATCCTCTCTTTGTATGTCTTTACAATCCTGAATAGTTTAAACACCGAATATTTTACATAATTTGTAAATGGGTCAGGGTTTTTATTTTCAGGCCCAAAAGAAGTTGGTAAAAGGCTTCTCTAATCTCCACCTGAAGAAACTATCCCGACGCCGGAGACGGAGACGGAGATACAAGATGGCGAACAAGCTCATCGGAGAAATTGGGCTCCACAAGAGAATCTCTAACATATTCGCCGCGCGAAACATCATCACCACCAAGGTTTACCTCCGATACTTTGTAATCATATTCTTCTCCTCCGATTAAACTATAGCTTGTTAGGATGCATTGTCTATGACGGAGTTTGAGTTGATGGAGCTTCTAGACGTTGGAATGAAGGAGATACAATCAGCTGTTAGACTCATCAGCGAAGCTGCTTCTCCTCCATGTCAATCGGTAAGCAGCTCTTTCTCCTTCGGTTTGCTACACATGAACTAAGAAGCTTTCACCGTCCTTAAAATGTGAACCTTTAATGGTTGTAAAGGCTCGATCTTTGCTGGAGCAAAAGGTCGAAAACGAGTATTTATCGGGTCATCTTCCTACCCATTTGAAGGGGTTGGACTCAGCCTTGTGTGGTGGAATACCTTTTGGTGTTCTTACTGAGTTGGTAGGCCCACCTGGTATTGGTAAATCACAGGTTCTTTCTTTAACTGCTTTACGTTGTTCTAAGAGATTGAAAGTCTGCACAATGTGGTTTTGCATATGGTAAAGGTTCTCTCTTTGTATTGTGCAGTTTTGCATGAAACTTGCTCTGTCAGCTTCGTTTCCTAAAGCTTATGGAGGTTTAGATGGTCGTGTGATCTACATAGACGTTGAGTCCAAGTTTAGTTCAAGAAGGTAAACTGCTTCTTCTTCTTCTTCTTCTTCTTTTTTCTTACATCTTTTTGTGCATGAAGTTCTCAAGAGTGTGTATCCATCAGGGTGATAGAGATGGGATTGAAGAGCTTCCCTGAAGTGTTTCACCTTAAAGGAATGGCACAAGAGGTTGTCTCGTATTCCCTTTTTGGTAAAGTCATCTCATCTACCTGATTTGCTTACATAACTATTGGCAGTGCAGATGGCAGGAAGAATCCTTGTTTTGCGGCCAACATCTTTATCCGACTTTACTGAAAGGTGTGTTAGACTTTTCCCATTGGTTTGTTAGTGTTCTGCTAGGAACTATTATTATCATCATGTTCTTTCTAACCAGCAGTATACAAGAACTCAAGGAATCGATTCTTCAAAACCAAGTGAAGCTGCTAGTGATTGATAGTATGACAGCTCTTCTTTCAGGGTTAGTCTAACTTCTATTTCCACCTGATCTTAGTAACAAAGTCTTTGTTTTTTTGACTAAATAAGTGATTGATTTTCAGCGAAAGCAAACCTGGAGCTCAGAGGCAGCAGCATCAGTTGGGTTGGCATATTTCTTTCTTGAAGTATGAATTGTAGTCTCGAGTCGAGCCTCCACAAAGCTCTTTGAATGTACCATTCACATGCGCACTTCATCTTAAACATTGATATTGATTCCCTTACAGATCGCTTGCTGAGTTTTCTCGGATTCCTATAGTGGTAACTAATCAAGTTAGATCTCAAAGCCGAGATGAAACTAGTCAGTATTCTTTCCAAGGTAAAACAGTAAACAGAAGTATCTTTTTCTGTTTTGTTGCTTTCATCAGTGTACTCTACCACAATCACATATTTTCTCTGTAACAGCTAAAGTGAAAGATGAACTTCAAGAACACACAAGGACGTATGATTCTCACCTTGTTGCAGCATTGGGGATAAACTGGGCTCATGCTGTAACCATCCGGTTGGTTCTAGAAGCCAAATCAGGCACGGCTTCACAAGTTAAGCATTTGTAAGGTGACAGTAGCTAGCAAGAATGTTTCATTCATGTGGTTTGGTTTCATGTTTTGCAGGTCAGAGAATCATCAAGGTTGCAAAATCTCCTATGTCCCCTCCTTTAGCTTTCCCTTTCCATATAACATCAGCTGGTATCTCATTGCTCAGCGATGAGGGCACTGAACTGAAAGGCCCAGGAATCAACAACATTCATGCTCGAGGTATTATCTTATGTCACAGAGTAAATATTTACATTATAAAAAGGCCTAACACTATAGATGATGACAATGCAGGGCACAACGACATGATTAACTTTAACGAAGACTGCTCGTAATGGAATAAAGAGACGTGTTGATACAAAGAACCAATAGTTAGTAGGTCACTACTTTAGTTAAACTTTCTTAGGAAAAGCTAGGGGGGCTTCTTCCATGTTACTGCAGTCTATTATCTATTATTTGGTAAAGAGTTGTCTTGTTTAGTTGTTTTTATGTTGGAGGAAGGGACTATATTTCTTACCAAAATACATTTTATTAATTAGTAGTCAGCAGTAAGAAGGCATAACAAATGTTATATCGAATCAAAGAGGCGTCTCCTAATATCCCCTGCGTTTTAGGATTCCTGGTTGGTGTAATAGAATACTCTAAACATCTGACAACACAGCACATCTCCATTAGTTATCAATAACTACTAATCAAGTTGAATTTTGGTGTTAATAAAAAAAATTAAAAGGAAAAATTCAACTGAAGACAATCTTATGTACCCTCCTAATTTAAAATCATATTTGACATAACAAAACCAAAGAAAATGTTAATAATTAAATGCATAATAAACCAATAAAAATTCCTAAAGCTTTTTTTTTACAACCACCTCTCTTTTGGATCAGTTACTAAGTAACCAGAAGCTAAGACACAAGGTCGAGGCGATCTAAGCGCAGTTCCTATACTAGACCAGTGATGGCTCACTGAATGATTCTGACATGTGATGTTTAAATCCTGAAAGTCCCATTGTAACCATTCATCCGATTTGTTGACCCAGTAAATCTCTCATTCTGGAGCCTGTTTAGACTTTGGATCTCGTTGCTCAACCCATCCCACTGGCCATTAGTAGGCAAGGCCATGTTCCTAGCTAGTATGTTACTGCTCCCTTGAGATTGATCTATAAGCCTTGATGCCATTCCCAAAGAGTCAGTCAGTCTACAGTTTTGATGCGAAGGCAAAGGGCTCTGCAATGCTGCATGTTGTTGTTGAAACTTTGCAAACATGTTTGTGTTTCCTTGAAAGTTTGATCGGTAATCTAGGCTTGGATTTTCAAAGCCTTGACCAACAGCCATAATCGCAGGATCCATAAACTGAACGTCTCTGAGACCACCATTGTTTTCCGTTGGAAGTGACTGATGATATGGGTTTATGTACACTGGTGAATCAGAATAACGATGGTTTCCTACACAAAAATAACGGCCACAAGACTTTCAATCTATAAAAAGAGCAACATCTCAGAACAATAAGAGGGGAACATCACCCTATATTTAAACTACCTGAAAAGCCGTTAAATGTCAGCTGTTCTCTCCCACTTGACGCAAAGCCAGGAGGAGGAGGTCGACTTGCAACTGAAAATCCAGGTGGCGCTGTAACCGGACATCTGGGAACAGCTACAAGACATAAAACAAAGGAAATTAAGTTTCACACGAATGATCAAATAATATGCAAGCATACTATAAACACCTACAAGTTTGAAGTAAAAGAAAGAGAAATCACACTCACAAGGAGGTTTATAAGACGAGGGCAAAGCTGAGTTTTGCGTGACATAATCCATTCCTTTGAGATAAAAGGATGAAATACCATTATACATCTCAAGCATATCCAAATCAGAACTCTGTTGTTCTGAAGAATTCTTGTACAAGTCACTGCCATGTGGTATCTGGCTGAAGACGTTATAAGATCCAAAAGCTTGATCCTTCGATTCATCTTGCCTTGCAAAAGAAAACCGGGATTGATTGTTCTTAACTTCGCAGGAACTGGCTTGCTTATGAGACCTGGCCTCTAAGTCGCCTGCGCCTAGTTGCTTCGACAAGTTATGAGGTGATGTCAAGTATTCATCAAGATCTAAAGACAATATATTTGCAATCCTGTCATCTATTTCACTCCTAGAGTTTCCGTTTGATTGAGTGTCCCTTGCTCTGTCAGGAAAACCCATAGAATGATTAAGACTGCCATTTAAACGACTGGGCTCGCTCTGTGGTGTCGCGTTATATCCATGTGAGATGGAAGCTATATTAATTCCTCTGCTTTCAACCGAGGAGGACCCAAACAAACTCCTGGTTTCATCATGATCAGCCTTAAACTGGGAAGAAGAAGGCTGCATAGTGCGTAGGAAACCAGATCTATTGGTCGCATTGGGCTGACAGCTAAAAACTTCAGGATCCTTGAGTCTTTCTCTAATGAACGATGATATATCCGTTACCAATGGAGACATCAAAGCACTCCCTGCACTAACTTCTTCTCTTGGGACAGCGATTTCATTTGTGTTAGTTAGACCAGTTTCATTGACGAAATGCTTTAGAGAGTCTCGGGACACTTCTGTATGAGACGAAGCTTGATCAACATCTGAACTGTCAGACCTTCTTAGCCCCTCATAGCCATCCACAACACTATCTGCATCCACTGACACAGCGTTGCTGCAGACACTCTGTATACCTCTACTAATCTTTTTCTCTCCATTGGACAGAACGGATCCACAAGACTGAGAAGTAGGCTCTGGAAAATCTGTGCAAGCTGATGGCACACTAACAACTCTAGCATTATCCACATTTTCAGAAACTAATGCCTTATTATTACTGGTCTGGGGCCTATTAACCGAGGAAAGCTCTGGAAAATCAGTCTGACTGTTCAATACTTCCTGCAGTTTCAAGGCATCACTATGAGATGCAGAAACATGCACTGAATTGGTTGAAGCAGCAGACGAGACTGTGGCTGCTTTATCTCCTAAGGGTTCCCCAGAGCATGGCGTATTGGGTACCGGAGACTGGCTTGAAGCATGCATTCCCCTGAAAAAACAGTCACAAGTTACAGATAAAGCAGGCACACAATTAACAAAAGGAAAAAAAAAACTCTATACACAAGAATTCAGTGTACCACAAGGCTCCAGCAGGAAGAGTAACAGATCGTCCGTTGCTACTATTCGGGGGAGAAGTTTTAGCCACACTCTGTGGATTCTGCAAAGGAAAAAAAGTGCCCAAAAGCAGAATATATCATACATAAACCCATCATGAATATTCTGACAGCAAAATAAATATCAAGAGATTCCAAGAAAAGCCGGCAACTTACATTCGGAACACATTTTGGAATCTGTCTTGTGGTAGAGTCATTATCAACGTCATACACTGGTGGAGGTAACATGTTTCCTGAACGCCGCGGAAAATTAGCCACCGCACCAGTAATTTCACGAATGATTTTCCTTTTCAAATAACAAAAGAATCAGATAACCACCTATCAAAGCACAACATATAGACCATACTGATGCAAAATCAAATCCCTGTCAGCCTCAGTAAAGGATGAAAGGTAAGAAAAAAAAACAGATAGTGAACAAGTTAACATCTGAACCTACTGCGGTTAATTAAAAGATACTTGACTATGAAATAAAAACATTAAAAGATACTTGACTATGAAATAAAAACAAGAAAACAAACATAATCAATTGAGTTTACTGAAACAGCAAAACAGTTTCAGGATAATAATTGACGTTAGTTTACCTCATGTGCTCTGATATGGTTTCATCTTTGGTGAAACTATCCTCTGGGGCACCGATCTCATGCAAATAAAGGCACTCTGCATTGTTACAAGGCTGCAACAACAAAAAAGACATTTACGAAACACAATTAGATTGTATGCAAGTTTTTAGAGAGAACAAGAGAGTATCTGCTTACCATGTTTCTTAACCACGCATGACAGTACTTCATGGTCCCAAAACATGCCCTAACGACACCAATAAATTATTAGAAACTGAACCACACCCTACTGTAACTAATCTTTAGAAAAAAAGGAAACATCACATACTTCAGGATTCTACCATCCAAAACAAACTGATGTACTGATCGAATACATCGAATTGCTTCCTCCTCTTTGGAAAAAGTAATATATCTGGTTTTAGAGACAGAAGATTGTTAGAAATAAGTGAGGACTCTGCTCAACTTTATGGAATCACGACCACTATTTCATCCACAACTATTAACGAAATGTGTAAGGAAACACGGATACATACACACTGCAGGTATCGTTTGGAAATAGTTGGATATCCCCTGCTGGCGTTCGAGACATTGCTACCTTCACGACTTTCCCATATTGGCCAAAGTATTCTCTCCTCTGAAAACGCTGCTTTACATAATAAACCCCAGATTAATGAGAGGGAAAAAGGAGTTTTCTTTCCAGAACAATATAGAATTGGCTAGTAGAATTACATCTTCATCTGCCAGATCGAAAGGCAAGCTCAAAACGTAGACCAAGTTTCTCTGGATGACTCTCACACCAGTTAGGTCTTTCCTCCCCTCTGAAGTAGCTTTAGGCTTAGCCTTCTGTGATTTTTTCCGGTCATTGTTAAGTTCAGCAACCAACCTGGTGAATCATCAGAACAAAAAAAAAAGATCAGTCTTTACAATTTTAAAAAGGAACAAGAAGTTTTCTTCTTTTTGTTTTTCACCTTTCACAGCTATCTGTCATTCCAACAATCTTTTCCTTATCATAAGGGGTTCGACATGCAGGACAGAGTCCCTGCGTCTTATCTTTCTCTGCCATCTCTATAATATGATGCCAACACCAAACACATATCTGCACCCAAGCACAAACATTCAAAGTAAAATGAATCAGAACACAAAGACCAAGTCATGTAAAACTAAAATTTACTGGAAATTTGGTTTCAGACAACTAACAAGAGAACAGTGAGAAGAGGAAGAGTAGGACCGAACCTGGTAACCACATTTGCAAGGGTTGAGATGCTGGTCGGTCAAGTCCATCTCCTCAGCACAAAGAGGACAAGTCTTTTCTCCTTTGTCATTCATCCTTTTACCTAAATCATTAGATGACAACATTACTCCATAATCTTCCAAACAACAAGTTTAAATGAGAATTTTATCAAAAAATTAAAAAAAGGGAGAAACTTTGAAAGAATCTTCGCAATGCAAAACCTTGAGAACTCAAAAGGAGTAGAAATCTCCAGGTTTCTATGGCGAATAACGGATAATAGATCGAGAAACAAAACCCTAATTGCCACGTTAGGGTTTGAGGCACACGCTTTGGAATTCGATGGAGAGAGAGAGAGAAAGAGGGAAGAGAGGATTACTAACGGTGGAAATGGGAAGAGATTTGCGGAGAATCGAAGACGAATGAAGATTTGTGCGATGAATGTTGGTTTAGTGGCTAAACCTTTCGCCAATGGCTGGTGTTTTTTCAAAAAGGTACAAAACAATATTGAATTGCGAGGCGAGAAGAAGCAGATAATAAAGATGAATACCTTTATTTATCATTTTCATGTTTTATTATTATTTTGACGGCTATTTAATTTTTTTCATGTTGAAATTGGTTTTCTAGGTTTTTCCAATCCGATTTAGTTGGTTTATTAAAATTTAATCTGAATTTTTTTATAAAAAATATCCCAGTCCGTTTGTTTTCTCATTTTTGGGTATATGATACTTTTTATAAACATGCATTAATTAAATTTAAAGATACTTTAGCTTAAGTCGGGTTTTTCTTTTTTGGTTTGTTTGAATATATTAAAAAAAGTTTAAGTTAATTGGTTCCGTTGGAATTAGTTTAATTTTTTTGTTGGAAAATATTTTTTTGTTTGTTAACTCTTTTTAATAAAAATATTAAATATGTCAAAAACATATTAGTCTTAGAAGTTCAAAATTCATTTGTGGTAAAAAGGAATAAAATCAGTGAGTCTAATTTTTTTTTATAGATTTTGATTTGTACTTTAAAGGTAAAATTTATTTTTGGTTTACAAATTTTTTTAAGCAAAGTTGTAATTTTGTATATAATTCATAAATTTTAAAATTTGTATATAGATTCTTTAATTTTTTGTAAATATCTTTTGTATATAAATTCATGTTTATTTGTAAAATCTGAAAAAATATGATCACATGAATAAATTTAGTTATTTTAGTTTTATTAAATAAAATTTATATTCATTTAAGTTTTAATATTATAAATTTAAATTTTTATTCTTATAAATATTTTTTGTATTATTATTTTAAATAAACTATATTGTGGAATTCTCAAACTTGTGAATTATTCATTTTATTTTAAATAAAATATATTGAATGATTTTGATGAGATACAATTTTATAATAAATATCTTATAATAACTGAATTAGGTCAATAATCAAAATGAAATAAAAATAGACTGTTTGCCATTTTTGATTATGACGTATATGTTGTTTTGTGTAAAATTAAACTTACCTTGTTTGTTTTTCTTCATTTTTTGTTATTATACTAGAATGAGTTAAAATATTCAAATATTACTTTTAAACATAGATTTTTTTTGTGTGTATTACATTATTAAAAACATACATTATTTAAAATAGGTGAAAGTATTATAATTGAAGAACACAACAATTTATAGCATGAATTGTTATATAATATAAGTTATTACATAATTGTTATGAGAGAACAAAAGGAAAAATGTGAGAAAGATATATTTACGCAACTGAGAAATAAAGTTGTAAAAGAAACAAGAAGAGAAAAGAGAAGAATAAGAATGAAAGAATATTGTAACATATACAACTACGAAAATTAAATAGAATATCATAATGTAGTGTACAAAAAAAAATCATCTTTTTCATTGGAGATGTATTATCATATAACAAAAACTGTCAAATAGTGTATTATTGTATTCAGTATCAAATATTTATTTGCTAATTTCAAATTTGTTTTTTTTATCGTTCTATATGCGAAGGTTAAAGATTCGTCAAAGCTCATCATATCTCTGTTGATGGGGATGATTATTCTTGCCTTTTTACGTAATCATTACCCCATTCAAAATCGTGCTCAGATTTCTGTTAATCATGCCGATCCTCCAACTCCTTCAAAAGAAAAAAGTAAAATGTAATAATTTCAAAAAATGTTAAATAAATAAAAACTTGAAAACATGTTTTATTTTTTGAACTTCTAGGTGATTTGGTTTTATATAAAATATTACACAAATTACAATTCACATTTAAGTTAAATATAAGATTTTCACTAATAGTATATTATTATTCATTTTTGTCATCCTTACATAACCATTTTTATCATCACTGAAATTAGTTCAAATTTAAGTTGGTTATTTCAGTTTGACTTCAGTTAATTGGTTTTGCTGGAATTAGCTCAATTTTAAGGTTGATTATTTGCAGTAATAAATGTTTGTTTTGTTTGGTAAATCTTTTCAGTAAACCATTATTATATATGTCAAAAACATATCAGTACTAGAAGTTCAAAATTCATCGTGGTAAAGGAAGATAAAATCAGTGAATCTATTGTGTTGAAAACTAAATTTAAACTAGATTTGATATGCATTTTAAAAATGCAAAATTTATTTATACAAAAATTTGTTTTTAGTAAAGTTATAATTTATTGTGTATAATTTATGTTTAGATTAATGTAAATAATATTTTTGTAAAACTTTTTTATGTTTGTTGGAATAAACCGTAAATATATGCACTAGTGAAAACATTAAATGTAACTCGACCTACCATATAATTACATAATATAAATATTAGTCATTTTAATAATTTATGTTTATTAGATAAAATTATATCCACCTAATTTTTATTATTATAAATTTAAATTTTTATTCTATAGATTAAAATTAATTATTATTTTTTAAAAAGTCTTTGTTATTATTTTAAATAAAATTATTGTGAAAATTCATAAATTTATGAATTATTTATTTCAATTTAAAGTAAAACATATTGAATAATTTTTTGAAATACAATCTTATAATAAATATCTCATAGGATATTTACATATATTTTGGCAAACAACAGTAACGATAATATCTTTACTGAAAACTTAGTGATGATATAAAATTTCGAGGGCATAATCTGTAATGTACCATGTGATACTAAGGTTAATTTTAAGTGATTTTGTTTTGATAAGATAAATTAGTGTAACCTATTTTTTTAGTGGGGGTCAATCTAGAAAATACAATTAATGGAGATTTATTTTGGAAATTTAAATGTTATATACTTGGAAAATTTATGGGGTGAGTTAGCTTTCTAACCATATTGAGAAATTGACTAAAGAATATAACCATATTAAAACGGAACTAGGTTAATAACTAAAATAAAATAAAATGGATTCTTTGCCCTTTTCGATTATTGGTTCTGATTATAGGTGTACATGTTGTTTTGTGTAAAATTATACTTACCTCATTTATTTTTATCCACATTTCAAGTTTATACTATAATTAGTTAAGTATAGAAATATTACTTTTAAAATATAGATTCTGTTTTGTGTATAAAATTGTTTAAATTTGAAACAACATATTATATTTTTAAATAGGTGAAATGCATCATCAGTGAAGAACACAACAATTTATAGCATGAATTGTAGTATAATATAAGTGATTACACACTTCATTGTTATGTGAGAACAAAAAAAGAAAATATGAAAAATATGTTTATGCTGAGAAATAAAGTTGTACTGCTATTAAGAGAGAGAGAGTAAAGTAAAATAAAAACAAGAAGATAACAAGAAGAATAAGAATGAAAGAATATTTTGTAATATATATACAACTATGAATATTGGATAGAAGATCATACAATAATATTTATAAGATTTGTTACAAAAAGTTTTCATCTTTTTTTTTCTGTTGGAGATGTACTACAATATAAGAAATACAGTCAAATAGTGTATTGTAGACAGTGACAAACATTCATTCACTAATTACAATAGTGTATTGTAGACAGTGTCTGTATTGTAGACAGTGTCAAACATTCATTCACTAATTACAATAGTGTATTGTAGACAGTGTCAAACATTCATTCACTAATTACAAGTTTGGTATTTGTTTTATTTATAAAACTAATTACATGTCATCTTAAATTGTTCACATTAATCTATTTTACATATCTCATTCTCTTTATCCTACCACTATTTGTATGTAAACCGTGAACTATATTTATTCATCAATTACATACACTATTTGGCAGGATAAAGAGAACGAGATATGTGAAATAGATTAATGTGAATAATTTAAGATGACAACCATAAAATAGAATAGCATATGAGTTTTAAAGTGACTAATTGCTCCCACATATTAAACATTATTTTGTTTCATACAACAGTTGTACTAATTTTGTAGAGTTCAAATATATTATGTATTTGAATTTTCTATCGTATGTATAGAAATGCTACCTCATCTTTAGTGTCGTTCATGAAAATGTAAGAAATTAATGATTTCAAAAATTCATAAGTTAAGTTGTGATTCGGTTTGAATACCTTTTGTTTATTTGGTTCCACTCAACTGCAATTAATTATGGATATTTTCGTGTATGATATTATACAACTTAAGATGTTGTTATTCTCTCTAAATACTTTCTGAAAAATATATCAATTTCTATAATGCTTGGCGGTTAATCGCAAACTAATTCATTACTCTACAAGCTAAAGGACTAAGATTTTATAAAAGAAAACCATAAAAGGTTAGTGGGAGGTGAATTTAGGTAGAATTATTGATTTTAAAATCTAAGAGACTTTGTTAAATTTGTAGAAAATTCTTAAAAGTTATTCATGTTTTGAAAGTCTATAAACATATTCTACTACAATAATTTTAAGAATCTTGAGGATATTGAATTTTGTGTTTATGAGTTAAACTGTTAAGAATTAAGTTCCAATAACATTAGATTTTTATAGAATTATTAAATCATTTAAAACCTTCTTTTTAGTAACAATAGATTTTTTTGTTAAACATCGTCAAACTAATAATACATGATTTTAGTAAAAATGTTAGAATCCATTAACTAATAACAACAGAATTTGAAATATAACAATCATTCCAAATCTAGGTCCCACTACAATCTCCTAAATTACTAACATGATTGGAAAGTCAACTTAACCCACAATTTGTTACCATGATTTTGATGTATCAACATTCTTACAATCACACCCAGAAACAAATAAAAACATTTTACGTAAATCTCATAAAACTCGTCCATTATCATCTGAATCCCATTTTCAAGTGTACTTATCAAACATGATTACATTAGCTGAGAGAAATACGTGCTACTTTGTCATTGCCATACCATTACCATTACGATATGATAAAAGTTCTTGTATGATTTTTACTTAGCAAACATAAAATTCTCATTTATGACTCGCCTCCAAAAATCCATTACAGGGATATCTATATATATTTAAAAATAAAAACTCAAAAGTGATCTAAGTTGTTCTCTGTTTTTAGGGGGAAAACAAAGACATTCTCCACTTTTGACATTAACTTCCAAAGATTCTGTTAAATGTATATATATAATTTTTTAGGTGAAAAACGAAGCAACTGGATGTTACCGTATAATCTTTTTTTTTTCTTTTTGGGTGAGGGGAAAGTGGGATGTGCAAATGGCTGGCTGAGGAGTTTAAGGTTGAATTTATTCATCGTCATCTGAGATCAAAGCAAAAGAGAAAGGCTTGAACTTGTAACCATCTCCATGGAAGAACTTCCCCATGAATTCCACCCAGTGAAGACGCAGCGCATGAAGAAACGCACTTAGTGTTTCCATCATCAGAAGTATAAACGCTGTTGCAAACGCAAACACTACTACTCCGATTAACCGGACCAAAATGTTCTCATACCTGTTAATCCAAAAACGTGACAATTCAAGCGAGAGATAAAAAGTGAGAAAATAAGTTTTAAAACATGTAACTAAGCCTAGGCTACTCACCCCCAGGCAAGAAGAAGAACTTTCTCATAGAAAACCGTTGACAGTTCCGAATGAGCCAAACTGTAATGAGTCAAATACTATATATTAGAAACGAATAGGAATCGTATTAATTGGGTTATATGTAAAACGCAGAAACGCTCACTAAGATTTTTACCTAAGAGCCCAGAGACGAAGGTAAGATGCTGTGTTAGAAACTGAACCTAGAACAAACTCGATGGAGTGAATCAATTGATGTACAAATATCTCGCTGAAGTTAAACTCTTCCTCCTGATGCCCTCTAGCTGAGTCTGGTTCTACATCCAGATCCACCTCAGAAGTACCAAGCACACCGTATGTTCGACCTTGAAACCTCTATAGACAAACAAATCCATCCCTTGATAAGTCAGACACCACAAAAGAATAGTAAATCAAACAGATGCAGTGATATACCTCCATGTGAATTTTCCTGAGTGCAAAAGGTTTTGGAAAAAGCATCCATGGAACAGCAATGAATGCCATAAGCAGTAACAGAATCTGCAGAATAGTGTCAATCAAGATGAGTAAGAATGGAGCAAGAACTTATGTAGCTTTTGGATATATAAAAAAGGAGGAAACCATGCCTGAAGTGGACGCTGTCCCCAGAACAACTCGTTCTCACCAAGTTCTTCGGTGGGACTCAGAAACATGTAGATCATCACATGATACAAGTCTGCTTGAGATCCAGTGCACCACTTGATGATGATGAGTAGTGAAAGGTAACCGAATAGGCTGTTCAGAAATATCATCTGAGGTATAAACTGATACCTGATGACACATCACAAAAGACATAAGTCACCCCTGAAAGAATCCAGAAGCTTGGGAAGATAAAAATAAAGAGAAGAACAAACCTTATGTCCAATGATGAGCCGAAAAAGCGAGCATTGAAGAAACTTAATATTAGTCCAAGATTCATCTGAGCAATTCCCAGCAGAATAGACATCTTCATCTTAAGCGAGTTAAGGTAAGGCAGTTCTGTACGACTTCCACGCCAACTAGGATCTACTCCAAAAGGGTATGGATCACGGTACTTGACTAAACCGACCGTGTAAGCATCACTAGACAAAAAATAATAACCTTATCAGCAACAAGTAGAATAATAATTAAAAAAACATTATCTCCTCACTAAAGAGAGAAAGATTGAAACATAATACATACCTACAAGTAGTATCTCTGCATTTGTAAGCTGAACCACCAAAGATGTGGAAAGGAACAGAGAAGAACTCATTGTAGATAAGGCCACAATATATTGAGAAAAGTGCCATTAGTAAGATTACATAGCGGCCTCCAAAGAGCATCTCCATAAAGCTTCCAAGTTTCTGTAAATATAGACAAAGAAAAATCTTACCACATGTAGAAATTTCACAGAAGGCCAAATGATACTCCCACCACAAAGTTATTTTTTTTCAAGTTAAACTTAATCATAAACTAAGTGTAATTATCTATAGCTTCTATACTAGCTCTAAGTAATTGAAAATCACCATCTCGCTCATTTGTAAAACAAAAGCCTATCAGATCACATGAAAATTACATCAGAATCTGAGAGCAGGAAATGCAGCATAACTATTGCTGCAGTTCATCAAAACTGAGGTAACAAATCTCTATCAGCCACTAACCAAAACAAACAAAATTGTCTGTTATGTATGTTATATTCTTTTTAGTAACTAATCATCTCATTCTCAAAGCCAGTATCTTAGTTCTCATTCAACTATTACAGCCAAAAAATTAGGTGACAACCATACCTGCCTACTCAGCTTCCTTTCACGAGCAAGGAGATACAACGCTCCTAGCAGCAAGCATAGACCATGTCCCCAATCACCAAACATAACAGCGAACAAAAAGGGATATGTGACAACTGAATAAACTGCCGGGTTTGCCTCTTGATATCTTGCAACACTGCCAAGCAAGCATGAAGTCAAAGGTTCAATCTTTATTAGATAAACAAACAAAGTTCAGATATTGTTAGAAAGCAGCCAGTTATTCCTCCAAAACACATGTTTGTGTGATGTGGGAAGCACGAGTCCAAACACTTGCATCTAAATGATGAGGGTTTTTCATGCTCTGTGGAACATTACGATAGTGCAAGGTAATTCTCAATAGTGGAACTAACCCGTAAGCATCAATAATCTCCTGGAACGCATTAGTAAGTTTGTTCGTTCTGAAATAGGTGGGAGGTGATTCTATCGCTTGCATTACATGAAATATAACGCCCACTTGTGAATTGCTATCGAAAGTGGCTCGCTGAAGGACCTCATGAATCTGCACACACGTTGTTCATAATAATTTGAAAACTTGCAAGGATCTAATCCTGGTTTATGTAAAACGGAACAAAACATTGTAGCATACCTGGGTCTTCGCAAATGTGGGGCACCAACCTTCGCCAACAAGGCATTTCTTGGTTACATCAAAATTTAGCATGTTCAGAGTATCATAAACCGCCTTTTCTCTCCGAACCTAGCAGCAAAAGGGCAGCTAAAATCATGATTGTTCCATACTCCATGGACCATACAATCTCCCATACTTAACCATGAAGATAATTATTTAAAAAAAAAAAACTAACTGCAGATGCTATTTTTTACCGTGGTCATCCATTTTGTCAAGCTGTAACCAACAGCACTAAGAGCATTATTCCGATGGCGAGTTCCAGCATCTAGCGTGGCCTCCAGATCAGAGAGTCGGGATAAAACCTATACACCAGATATTTCGATATTATAGTGTGACACCGTAACTAACAACCACTAGCGCTACTGATCGCATGCATGTATCTTGGAATAGCTCTCCCTTAATACTCATAAAAGAACAAGTTTTGGAATATTCAACTCACTTCTCTCGTAAGCTGCCTCTGCTTTGTTGTATCCTCGGGGACAGGATAGCAATTTGCACCAAATGCTTCACATATTTTCAATATTTTTGTCCTTGCTTGCTCCCCAGAAAAGAAAACCACAAATACAATTTTCTCCACCTATGAGCACAAAACCAGTTAGTTATAAGCATCTCACCGATTAATGGAGATAAAGACAATATGCTGTGTGAGAAAACAAGAGATCAGTATCACCATTTCTGATGTTGAAGGATCCATGATCTCCTCATCAGAGGGTGTTTGGTTGAAAAGCATATTGCCTCTCGTTGCACGAAACAACATTCTTTCAAACTTAAGAAGTTTGTCTTTGTTAATGATTCCACTAATAAATCTCAGTCCTGATTGATTCAAGGGTTCATGCCTCATTTCCTGAGAAGAAAATACTGAAACTTTAGAAAAGATAACTTTGAGTTTCGGATAACAGCAGTTAAAAGGAAACTTTGGCATGCAATCACCTGCTCTAGTAAAGAGGAACTCTCAATAAAACCGTTATTTGAGTAGGTGCTTTCATGCAGTTCTGTTTCATCTCCAATTCCATGAGCATTACTTGAGACAAGGAAACCACTTGCCTAAACAGAAGTAAAGTAGCAATACAAGAGATTAGAAAGTAAATGTATAAACAGAGGAAGATGAGCGCACATCTTAACGAAACAAAAAAATTAAAACTGAGGAACAGCTACTGCAGAATATAACCTTGTCAACTGATCAAGAAATTCTCAGGTAGTTTGAAGGGAGGAAACCAGAAAAACGAAACGTTTTCCAATTACTAGATATAAAGGCGAATACACCAACCTTTTGAAGAACTATCTTGAATTCAAGAAGTTCGTTATATGTCTGCCGAAGCTTTTCACTGTTTGAGTTCATTTCCAGTACCTCATGCTCGTGATCAGCAAGTTGTCTCTGCCGAAGAAATCAATTTAAGATAGAAAGAAAACTATTAAGTGTCAAAAAGAAAATACCATCCTCATAGCCCAATAAAAGAGGCATTAGAAAAGAGCACTAGAAAATTCATTTCTTACCTCTAAATCTCCAAGCTCAATGTCCGGTTCTATTTCATGGCGTGGTAAACATCTTAGACCAGCTTTATCAATTTGATCTTTGAAAAAGCGCAGCTTCCTTGACATCTCACCACATCGCTTTACCTGTTAAAATCCCAAAAGAATTTGCTTAAGCATAGAAGCTCGGTGCCTTATGAATTTTTACAACATACCACTTGATATCGAAAACAAATGTGATTAATACGATTTAGTTGCATTACATAAAACATATTCCAGTGCAACAAATCAAGTAATGCACACCCCATGTACACTCACTCCCAGTCTCTAAACGACACCCAACTCCTAAAAATTAGGCCGGCGGGAGGGTAATTAGCTTGACAAGAGGAATTTACGATTATACTTCAAAAATAAATGAAACTCTAAGAAGAAATTCTTTAAAACAAAGTTAAACAACCACACATTAATCGCCATATTTCGACGAAGTTTCTACCAAGCCTAATACACATCTATATGTCAAGCCAAATTTTCCCACCAAATCAATAAAGTACATAACCTATCTGCATTGAATCACACACACGCTTGAATCGAATGTAGCAGAACTACAGAGAAAGTTGAGTTGATACCTGAGTAGCAAATGTGCGCTGAAATGGACTTTTATCGGCATTTAGCTGTTAATGAAACGAAGATAAGAGAGAGTATCAGCTTCTTCGAATTCACTAAATCTCACTCATAACACTAATGGAGATTCGTTAATGCTTAAATTCAATTATCAATCCAGTTCCACAGAACATGAACAAATTTTGCAATGAACATCACTGAACATATCCACTCGCGGTGGAAGTGATCTAATCAGTGAAGCATGTCTACATTGTGCATCTCTCAGTGTCCAACTGATTTCTAATAATCTAAACAGACGAAAGCAACAGATTCCGATCGATTTGTAAGAAAGGAGAAAAAGGCGGATCTGAACACTCACGTCGCGGAACTGTAAGAGGCCGAGTTCGCCGAGATAAGTGACGCAACGGTGAGCGGACTCGACGGGGATGATAAGCTGGACGAGCGTCATCTTCTCCGAACGCATCAGATCCATCTGCGGCAACTTGTCTAAGAAATCATCCATCTCTTCTTCTCCTCTCCTCTCCGATCAGATCTGAGATTTGTTTCCGTCGAAGGATCTTTGGGAGCGGAGTTCAGTTTTTGTTCCCGTCGGCAACTGACATGAGAATACGAGGATTTGGAATCTCCCAATTAAACCAAAACAAAAAAGTTTGGTGGAAACTAATTTCTTTTCTTTATTGGTTGAAAACAATTAAAAAATCAGGAAAACAAATGTTGTAACAATAATTTTTATCCGTTGAAAACAATTAATTAATCACAAATTTGCACCAAATGCTTCACATCATTTCAATATTTGTTTCCTCGCTAACTCCTTTAGAGAAGAACTAGTGGTATGTTTCGTGCTTAGCTACAAATACAATTTACTCCACCTACGACTACAAAACCCAGTTCGTAAGTATGGATTCGGGAAAATCGTCATTTCATACACAATATATCACAATATGTTCAATTTATATCCGATATATATCACCGTACAAAAATATACATGAATTTTCGAAATTTTCAAATAACATATCCATTGTTTATCTTTTTAACGAAATCATTCACTAGTCGCCACATCAGTTGCCACGTCATCGAATTTTATTGACATGGAATTGGATGCTACGTCAACTAATTTTGTTTACGAAAATTCCACATGTACAAGAATTTTTTTTTTTAAACAAAATAGTCGTTTTATAAAAAAAAATGTAAAATTTTATAAATTAATAATATTTAGTAAAATTAACAAAAATTAATTAAATAATAAAATTTTAATCTTGTATAAGAGATATATTCGTAAATTTTATGATTTTATCACTGTATCGTCCTTATAATAGTTATATATGTTGTAATGATTCAAATCCAATGCTATTGTTGCTTCATAAGTATATATTTCTTATGATTTTTTTAAAAAAAATTTAGATTTTACTTCGGGTTATCCAAACTGATCTGATATAACCAAATCTGAACAATAAATGGTTACTTTATAGATTATATGATGTGATACAAAACTGATATGAACCTAATATATTATATATGATCCGATGTATACTTACAAAAATACCAATATAGGTCATATGACATGTTACAAAATAGAACTGAAACTCGAAAAACCCGATCTAAACTTAATAGGTACCCGAACACTACATCTAAAGAATTTTTATGTAAATTTTTTATATAATTTTTTTTATTTAATTAATTTTTGTTAATTTTACTAAATATAAAAATGATATATTTTACATTTTCTAAAAAGTTATTTTTATAAAACAATTATTTTGGTTTTTTGAATTTTTGAATTTTTTTTTGTATTCATGTTATCCTTGTTAGTAAAATTAGATGATTTATCATTCATATTAGCAAAATTAGATGATGTGGTAGTTGATGTGGTGATTGGTTTGTGATTTTGTCAAAAAGATAAACAATATGTATGTTATTTGAAAATTTCAAAAGTTCAGGTATGTTTTTGCACGATGATATAAGTCGAGTATGAATTGAACATATCGCGATATGTTGGGTATGAAATGATCGTTTTCCCGTATGGATTCCACTAGAAGAGCTTAGTTGGAAGCGAGATGCACAATTTTGCAAAAAGTGTTAGCATTCTAGTGCATGGCATTTGCTTTTCTTTTTGATTAACTTGTGGTATCCGGGTCTATGAAAGGGCTCAGATTAATTTTCAAGAAAATGTGTAGTCCATGGATAGATCATCTCTCCGGGTATTTAAATGGGCCGAAAGCAAAGGCTCATATCTATATAGGTGTCCAAGATAATGTGACTTAGTTTTGCGTAGTAGGTGGATCGAACATGAAAAGTGTTGGTGTCCCAAACCCTTTCCTTATCACTCGACCACAAGATCCCGGACAACCTGGCATTTGCTTTGGTAAGTAATCTTGATGTCTTCGAATCTTTCAGCTTAAGAAATGAAGTATATTATGCGTGTCAAGCTTATTTATTTAGGTATTATAAGCCATTGACTTTGTTATCTGATTCTCTCTTTTGTAGCTTTTCTTACTGTCCTTTGTTAAATTTCCTTCTGAAGTTGAAAATATCGGTGGACGAAGAATTTGCAGAGTCGTTGCCATCTGATGTTCAAACGTTAGTAATAACTGACTCAATACTGTTGCATGTCTTCCGTATAGTATCAAGTTACTGATTGTATCAGTTTCCCTGCAGTGTTCGTAGACGAGATCTTGATCAGCTTTTTCGTCCCTTTATCTTTTCTCAGTGATCTTTGCAAGCACGGCTCTATGGGTTTACCAAGAGTGCAAAAGCACATGGTCCTAAATTTTTTGTCTTCAACTTCAATAAGATCTAGGGTCCTAATCTTTTTTATAGAAAATGTTATTATCCAAACATATACAAAGAATAATGAAGAAGGAAGGAAGCGCCATAAATGAGCATGTGTTTTTATTGTGAATTTGCAAAAACAAAAATTATTTAAAGCTATTTAATATTCTTTCCGTTTTATTTTAGTTGTCGTTTTAGGTTTTCATATGCACATGTTAGGAAAACATTTATTTTCATATTTATATATATAAGTACAATTCTCTCAAACAACTATTTTAAATTTTTTTCAGCAAAATAGCTCTCAAAAATGAAAAATGACTAAAATAGTCTCTTTTATTTTAAAATTTTCAATAATTATTTGTATTTTAAAAAGTTTGAAACGCCACCCTTAAAATTCCATCCCTTAACTCTAAACCTTAAGTCTATATTAGTTAAGCCTGAAGATATAAATGTATATTTACTTATTTAATGAAATATTTTGGTCATTTTATTTCGTGAGGTCTATTTTTATAAAAATAAACTAAAAACACTATCCTAAAAAATTCCTCTATATATAATTATATTTTGACTAATAGAAAAATAAATTAAAAAATATTGGTAAGAAATTTTCATATTTAAATTTTAAAATAACAATTATTTTGAAACGAAAATTTTACTTCTATAGCTGAAACCGAGAGATTGTTTTTCTACTTGTATATCACTGTTTTTAACAATAATTTTCTTAAAGCACAGGGCCCATAAATCTTTTAAGCCGGGTCTGATCTTTGCGTAGGGTTTGAACTTTCCCTCTTCAATCAATCGGTTTGTTCGAGACGGACATGATGTTACAAGTCGTCGCAAATAAAACCTTTGAACACGAAACTTGCTCATTTTCTACTAATAAACCATTGTGAAATATAACAAGACACGAGACTAGTAGGATCCTTGACTTAGACGACATGAAGGTTGACTACAAAGTCCTCGGAATTTTGGAAGTTTCTTATACATTTGTATATGTGGTTGTGAGCCGATGGCGTATATCCCAATTTGGCTCACAAGAATAAAATAAAGAGAATTTGCATTTGCTTCGTCTCACTTATCTGCAAAATTTGAGAAACACGAAAAGCTTTTAACCCAAAAAAAAACATGAGATTGTTTCTTTTATATTCATTGAGTGCTATCATGTTAGCATATGGTTTTACTGATGAAACTGATAGGAAAGCATTGCTGGACTTCAAATCTCAAGTTTCAAAAGAGAAACAAGTTCTCTTTTCCTCATGGAATAGCTCATTCCCTCTTTGCAGTTGGAAAGGAGTTACATGCGGCCTCAAACACAAGAGAGTTACTCGTTTGGACCTCGCAGGGTTGCAATTGGGCGGGGTGATACCGCCATCTATTGGTAATCTTTCGTTTCTCATATCACTCGATCTCTTTAATAACTCTTTTGGTGGAACCATCCCTAACGAGGTGGGAAATTTGTTTAGACTTCATTACTTGGACATGAGCTTAAATGATCTGGGCGGAATGATTCCAGTCGGGATATTTAACTGCACTAGATTGTTGGGACTCTTTTTAAATTCTAACCATCTTCGAGGAGGTGTTCATTCAGAGCTAGGGTGGTCATTGAAGAAGCTTGTCATGTTGAATCTTGGTGAAAACAACTTGACAGGGAAGCTACCTGCATCTCTTGGAAACTTGACATCACTCAAGGAAGTTACTTTTGATCTTAACAGTTTAGAAGGAGAAATCCCGGGTGACATAGCTAGACTGAATCAAATGTTCTATCTTAGTTTATCAGAGAACAACTTCTCTGGTGGTTTTCCTCAAGCGATGTACAATTTCTCATCACTGAAGTATTTACACATAAGAAATAATCTTTTCTCGGGTGGCTTGAGAACTGATTTTGGTAAACTGCTACCAAACCTAGTGGAGTTAAATATGGGATATAATTATTTCAAAGGAGCCATTCCAGCAACACTTGCCAATATATCGAATCTTCAAAGATTGTTAATCAATGACAACAGCATGACTGGAAGTATTCCTTCAAGCATTGGAAAACTACGGCAATTGCAGTATGTGTTTCTTTCTACTAATTTTTGGGTTGGAGATCTTCAGTTTCTTGATGCTTTAACTAACTGCACCCAGCTAGAAACATTATCCTCTAGTGGAAGTATGCTTGGCGGTCAGTTTCCCAGCTCCTTGGGCAATCTTTCCACAAGACTCCGATTTTTTGACCTTCAAGAAAATGTCATCTCTGGAAGCATTCCCCACGGAATTGGGAATCTCATAAGCCTACAAGTGCTTACGTTAGGAGGAAATATGTTAACAGGTTTACTCACGGCCTCTATTGGTAAACTTTTACGATTACAGGCATTGGATCTCAGATTTAATAGTATATCTGGAGAGATACCAACTTCTATAGGCAACCTCACTCGATTAGAGCGACTATACTTGGCCAGCAATAGCTTTGAAGGAACCATTACTCGGAGTCTCAGTAACTGTACTTCACTACTACACTTATTGATTGGGTCTAATAAGTTGTTTGGGACTATACCTCAGGATATTATGCGAATTCAATCCCTTGTTGCACTAGTTGTGTCAGGTAATTCTTTGACCGGCTCTCTACCAGAAGATCTTGGACGACTTGAAAATCTTGTTGATCTATGGGCTGCACATAATAAATTATCCGGACAACTTCCACAAGCTTTGGGAAACTGTCTCTCGTTGGAAACACTTTTGATGCAAGGAAATCATTTTGATGGAGCCTTTCCGGATATACACAGGCTAAAGGGTCTTAGGGAAGTTGATTTCTCCAATAATAGTCTCTATGGAAGTATACCTGCATATCTTGCAAACTTTTCTGCGTTGGAATATCTCAATCTATCTTTTAACAATTTTGAGGGGAGCGTTCCAACAGAAGGAAAATTTCAGAATGCTTCTATAGTTTCTGTATTTGGAAACAAAAATCTCTGTGGAGGCATCAAGGAGTTGAAACTAATGCCATGCTCAAGGGGATCAAAGCATTCCTCTGGTTCAAAATATGTAAAGATTGGAGTAAGCATTGGCATATCGTTTCTCCTGCTGTTGTTCGTTGCTTCAGTTTGTCTATGTTTGTTCAGAAAAAGAAAGAAGAACCAACAGACCAATAACTCAGCTACTTCCACATTGGAGGTCTTCCATGAGAGGATGAGTTATGGAGAGATCCGGAATGCGACTGATGGCTTCTCTTCAGGCAATATGATTGGGTCAGGAAGTTTTGGTACCGTGTTTAAAGCCTTGTTCCCTGCAGAGAACAAAGTTGTTGCTGTGAAAGTTTTAAACATGCAGAGACGTGGAGCAATGAAGAGCTTCATTGCAGAATGTGAATCCCTCAAGGGAATAAGACATCGTAACCTTGTGAAACTACTGACGGCTTGTTCGAGTACTGATTTTCAAGGAAACGAATTCAAAGCCCTCATCTATGAGTTCATGCCTAACGGAAGCCTTGATATGTGGCTGCACCCGGAGGAAGTGGAAGAGACTCATAGGCCCTCAAGAACCTTGACACTGCTTGAGAGGCTCAACATTGCCATAGATGTGGCTTCTGTTTTGGAGTATATTCATGTCCATTGTTTTGAAACTATCGCTCATTGCGATATTAAGCCAAGCAACGTCCTCCTAGACGATGATATGACTGCACATGTTAGTGACTTCGGTCTCGCTCGCCTTCTCAACTTTGATCAGGAGTCATTCTTCAACCAACTAAGTTCTGCTGGTGTTAGAGGAACAATCGGCTATGCCGCACCAGGTGAAACTATCACACATCTCTTATGTTTTATGAAGAGAATTAGTGTAATTTATATTCCATTTATTTCACTAAGATGCATATTTTAGAATTCTTACACTTATCAAGAAAACATATAAATTTTTGATTACCAATGCATTATTTTTTGTAACTAACTATTCACTATAATTTTTAACCAATATAATTTTAATAAACACAATATTTTTTTTAAAGTTTATAATTTACTATTAATTATTACATTGAAAACTTAAAAAAATATTTTTTTGAAATAAACTTTTTCTTTCTAAAACATAGATCTTTTCGGAGCGGGGAATGTTTGTTAGACTATTTCTTACATGAATTATGGTGCAGAATATGGAGTGGGGGGGCAGCCATCAATACATGGTGATGTGTATAGCTCTGGGATTCTGCTTTTGGAAATGATCACCGGGAAAAGACCAACCAGTGACTTTCTGGGGGAAAACTTTAGCCTAAACAGCTACATCAAATCTGCGGTGCCAGAGCGTGTGTTGGGTATTACAGACGAATCCATTCTTCATAATGGTCTCCGAGTCGGTTTCCCTATTGCTGAGTGTTTGACGCTGGTACTGGAGGTGGGACTTCGGTGTTCTGAAGAATCGCCGACGAACCGATTAGCAGTGAGTGAAGCTAGAAAGGAGTTAATCTCAGCGAGAGAGAGGTTTTTTGAAACCACAAGAACAGCCAGACGTTGAAGTGTTTATGGTTTCTTCGACAAACTTTGAAACCTACTTAAAAGCTCATTTTGAGGCCTCTAAAACATCGTTTCCACAATGCGTGGTTTTTCTCTTTATCTACTCATATGATTACAGAGTATTGTTAGCGAATGCTTGTTATTTGCTGACAATTTATAAATGTTGTGGTTTTGTCAATCGGTTATGATTTTGTTTATTTTCTTTTTTTGGTTTACCCTGTATCTAAGATACTGCTTTTCTGTTTGTATTTGCAACATAAGTCATAAGTTTCTTATTGTGCTTTCAGATTCTGTTTTTTTTTTTTTTTGACTCTGATTGTGTAATCAATCTTCCGGTATATACATAAGAGGTTTGGCAAAGGTTTAACCTGCTTTGAACAGGAGTAGCGCCTATAAACACATACTGAAGTCATATTTTCGTAGTCCTGTCCTAAACCGGTCGTTTATGTATAGGTAGCTTCAAATATCGCTTAACAATATTAACATCCCACATATATATTCCACTAAAAAGGTAGCTAATGGAAGATTGTCATATCACATATATATTACCCAAAAACACTGTACCTACATGATGGGGGATGTTAATATTAAAAGTTCAGGAAAAAAATATTAATATGGTATCAGATTCTATATGTGTGATGTGATGTTTCTTCACTCTTGAACTAGTTTTTAGTGTAATTTAGGCTCATTACTAATATGGTATCAGATTCTATGGTAAAATTCAAGCATATGATGTTCCACATAAATAATTTTCTACCTATGTAGCATGTATAAGTGGCCCATCTTACTATAGTATGTCCAAGATGTTGGGTTTGGATTGTTTCGATTGGACCAATTCCCACCCACATCTCGAAAGAGGTTATTAAAATCTACATCGTATGGATGCAATGTCCTTCGACAATATATATGTAATATGTCAATCCTTCACTCTTGAGATAGCTTTTGGATGCGAGTTAGATCTATTACTAATAGACAACGAAAATATAAAACATGTTTACAAAGAAACATTATCTCTTGCATAAGATTTGTTGCGCTTTAAACACATTCAATCACCTTGACAAGATGCCACGAACAACGGATCAAGATCATGAATTAACGAACACGAGCAACTGAACACGTTAACCTCGTCTCTAAAGTGAGTGTTTGAAGTAACAAATGATAAATTGATGCACCGATAAAAAGAAGTTGAAATGTTGAACGGCAAAAACTTTTGGTGAGAAGTTTCAGAACCATAGACACCATCAAGAATATGAAGTTCTAACTGACTTGATTTGACACAGAAACAAGCACGACAAACTCTAAAACCAACAATACTTACCGTAACTGAATTATCTTCATGGAGATAAAATTATAAACTTGTGATTAGTCTTTATGGAGATGATTCCCTCTTTCTTCTAGCTCTTGCAACAAACATCTCTCTCTAATTATCTTCATGCACTTCAGAAAGATACGAACCATAACTGAATTCATCTTCTACACCGATCGCTTTTAGAGCATTTCCAACCCCACTGCAAAATAGAGTTGGAAATAGAGTAATGAACAAACAAAAAACACACTACTCCATTTATGAAATAATCATTATTTTTTGTTTCTTCATTACTGTATTTTTCACTCTATTTTACAGTAATATTTTGCTATTTGATGAAGAAATTTATTGATACTGAAACATTTTAAGTTTTCAGTTTTAATTTTTTTCTAGTCATTTTAGAGCGTTTGTGTAGAATTTCTTAATTAAAAAAATAATAAAAAAAATTTCATAGTTTTATATGATATTTAGAGTAGTCTAGTAAAAATTAGAATAAATTTTCAGGTTCACTTAAAATCATTTTAAAACTTATTAAAATCAAATTACTTCAAATTATAAATTGAATACAATTCTATAAAAAACAATTAAGTCAAGAATACATCATCTTTTTTTAGCATTGATGTATTATTTAATTCGGAGAGACATTTTAGCATTTTCTAGTAGAGTTCTCTTGTATAAGAGTTTTTAACTGGTTGATGATAAAGATATGATAGATTTTTGAAAGCATATATTATACCAATTGCAATTTAAATCAACATATAAAGTATTCATGAAATAATTTATAGTGTTTTAGAAAATATATATTATTCCTTTAAAATTAGGTTATATCTAATTGATTTACGATATATTTTAATTTAAAATTAAAAACAAGTTGTATATTTTTGAAAACATAGATTAGTAAAATTATTTAAATTTTTTGGAATATCAAAACAACATTCCCGCTATTAGATCATAATAAAAACAGTTCCTTTTTAATGTTTGTTTTACCATGAATTGTTCTATTTTTTTTGTATTAGTGTTTGGTTTAATTCCAGAGCACACAACATTGTTGAAACCTGTGAAATGGTACAAAAAAAGCAATCGCATAAAGACATTTGTTTCTAAATAACAGAAAACCATCATCCCTTTTTTTTTTTTTGATCAAACCAAATTTCATTAGACTAAAGCGTTTGTTCTAACCAACCCGGAGAGGGTTAGTTACAGCTAGAGCGAGCACTGATTTAGCAACAGAATCAGCCTCAGAATTAAAGTTGTGAGAGATAAAGTCAAAGGAAATGACATCAAAGAGAGAAATAAAATAGTAGATATCAAACATGATACCGAATAGTTCAGGTTGATACCCTCCTACTTTCAATAACTTGATAAGGGATAAGGAATCGGATAGAACCACCAGGGATTGGACGTTTGAAGAAACGGCATTAGATACCGCAAGATGAACAGCTAAGGCTTCTGCCATTAACGCTGAAGAGACGTGACAGTGAGCAGTAGAGAAGGAGGGAGGTGAGACCACATTGATCCCACTGTAAATCCCGCCTAAACCACACTTCTCGGAGATAGGGTCCCAAGCCGCATCAACTTTGCAGACTAAGACTCCCGGTTGGGTCGTCGGGGGAGGGCAAGGTGAGCGGAGATTCTGTTGGACAGAGGGACCGCAATGAAGCGATGGGATGTTGCTATCCGCTTGAGCCGAGCTCCACTCTTTTGCATCCTTAATACTCTTTAGGACAATCTCCTGCCCTGTAAAAGTTTTATTCTCAAACACAAGCTTATTTCTAGCTTTCCATAAATTCCATAATACCCATGGCCAAATAGGTGAGGTTAATCCCACCGGGGGGAGGGGGGTAAAGCTTCCACCTATTTTGATCAGTTCAGCGATTGAAGGGAGAGAGCTTGGTGGTCCTTGGTTGATCGGGATGAGACTCCAAACCTCCTCTGCCAGTGGACATTTGAGAAAAACATGAAGATCGTCTTCGTGCCTACCGCAAGTTTTACAGTTGAAACTCGGAAAGCCTCTCTTCTCTAGGTTGGAGCTGACTGGAATGGCTTTATTTCTCACCCTCCACAGGAAGTCTTTTATCTTAGGCACTGTCTTGATATTCCAGATATGTTTCAGCCAATTGACTGGAGCGGTATGGGCTCTCAGTGCCCAATCCATTGTCATCCCAATGCCATATCCAGTTTTAGTGGAATAAGAGCCTGATTTTTCCGGTAGCCAGAGTAAGGTGTCAGTAGATGGTGTTGAACTTGTTTTTATCTTCAAAATAGTATCCTCATACTGAGGTAAAGCCTTTCTAATCTTCTCCACCAGCCATTGGTTTGTGAGCGGGCATAGGAGGTCACTTACCAGCATAGCATGGTTGTCGAAAGTGGGAGGCCCTATTGGTTGGCAGGGAGTCTTGAAAGAAAGCCAGGGGGAGTCCCATACTTTGATGTGCTCGCCATTCCCCACTGCCCAACCGAGTCCTTTGCGAAGTATATCTCTCCCAGCTAACACACTTCTCCACCCATGAGAGCATGAAGTCGGAATAGGACAGTCCAAGAAAGACGTATTACGGGAATACTTCCCTAGTAAAACACGGGCCAGGAGGGAATGTGGCTCTTTTATTAATCTCCATCCTATTTTTGCAAGAAGTGCATCATTAAAGGTTTGTATGTCGCGAAAACCGAGCCCTCCAGCATACTTTGGCAGTGACATAGTATCCCATGAAACCCAACACATCTTCTTCTTCTCCGGATTTGAATCCCACCAAAACCGAGTTAGCAGTGACTGGATCTGTTTGCAAAGGGAGATAGGCAATTTAAAGCAAGACATTGCATGGCATGGCATGGCCGACAACACTGACTTGAGCATAATTTGTTTCCCGTCCCCGGAGAGAAATTTCGCTGTCCAACTGTGAGCCTTTTGACGAATCCTGTCCAGTATCGAAGCGAAAATATCCCGCTTTCGTCGGCCAAACTGCTCTGGGAGACCGAGATATTTACCAATTCCTCCTTCTGCTAAAATCCCCATACTCTCCTTGACGCGATCTCGAATACAAGTAGGCGTTTTTGCTGAGAAAGTGATAGCCGATTTCTGAGGATTTATAGACTGCCCCGAGACTGCTTCATAAATGGATAAAATCTTCAGCAGAGCTGATACACACTTCCGCTTAGATTTGCAAAAGAACATGGTGTCGTCCGCAAAGAGTAAATGGTTAATAGGGGGACTGTTGCGCGAGACTCGTACCCCTGGGAGTGAACCATCTGCTTTCCCTTTGTAACATAAAGCTGAGAGAACTTCGGTACACAAAATGAATATGTGAGGCGATAAAGGGTCCCCCTGTCGGAGTCCTCGGGAAGGCGTAACTAGACCTTGCGGAGACCCATTTATCAAGAAAGAATACGACACTGATTCAATGCATACCATGATCCATGTTATCCATATCGGATCAAACCCAAGCAGTCTTAAAACCTCTCTGACGAATCCCCACTCAATCCTGTCGTAAGCCTTACTCATGTCCGTTTTAACAGCCATTGAGCAGTGCTTTGTTGCCTCCGACGAACGCAGGAAGTGAAGGGTTTCGTAAGTAATGAGAACATTATCCGATATCGCTCTTCCCCTCACAAAGGCAGATTGGGTGTTGGAGATGAGCACGGGTAGGAGCGGCTTGAGTCTCCGGGTTAGGAGCTTTGCAATTATCTTGTAGTGAGTGTTACATAGAGCTATGGGCCGGTAATCCGCTACTGACCTTGGTCACGTGATCTTGGGAATGAGCCTAATATGCGTTTCATTCTGTAGTGGATGTAAGTAACCTGATAAGAAGAAGTTCCTCACGTCCTTAATCACGTCACTGCCCAAAATATGCCAATAAGCCTGATAGAAGGTGGCTGAAAACCCATCCGGTCCAGGGGCCTTGTTTCCATTTATCGACATCACCGCTTCTTTTATTTCCGAATCACTCGGTATTGATATCAGCATCTCATTCATCTCCGGAGTTACTTTCCTGCTGAGAAGGTCCTGAATCTGAGAGAAGGATTCGTTGCCATTAGTCTTGAAGATTTGAGTGAAATAATGTGAGATCACTCTAGTAATATCCTGCTCCTCATAAACAACGCCTCCTTGAGAATCTTCAATTACCGGAATGGAATTAATTACTCGTCGGGTCCTTGTGGCAGCGTGGAAGAAACCTGTATTTCTATCGCCCCGTTTGAGACATTGTATCCTGCTCCTTTGCTGCCAAAACTGTTCTTCGGCTAAGTAGGCCTTGCGGAGGGTAGCAGTGATCTCATCGGTGAGAGATTGGTTCGGGTTATCACAGGAGAGAGCCATCTCCAGTGCCTCCTGGTTTCGTTTAATAATTAAATTTCTCTGCTCTTCTTGCTCTCTTGACCACTTGATGATACCCCTTCTGCAGTTGTTTAACTTCTGAATAACAGAGTCCAGTGGAGAGAGATGCCATGCCGTATCTATGATTTTTGTAACTTCCTCTTGCTCCGTAAGAGTTCTATTAAACCGGAACGCCCCTCTCCTCTTTGGTCTATCAGAGTTAAAGTATGATATTAAGGGCCTATGATCCGAGCCCTCAAACCTTAGATATCGACATCTACCCATTGGGAAAGCTTCAGACCAAGCAACGTTTCCCATAGATCGGTCCAGCCTGGACCTGATGAAGTGGGTATGTCTACTACCTCGCCACGATAATTGCTCGCCAGCATGTTTTAAATCCCAAAGTCCATTCTGCGCCACAAAGGATCTAAAAGCCGTGAATGATCCTTCAGGTCTAGTCGGGCCGCCCATCTTCTCTGCATTATTCAGAATATCATTGAAGTCTCCCGTAAGTAACCATGGAGAGTCTCTCCCTTGTCCCACAGAGTTTAATTTGTTCCAGTAACCCGCCCTGTCTTCAGTTGCAGGGGTTCCATATACGAAGGAGATGAAGGATGTGACTCCCATATGTATAATCTTCGTATCAATCAGATTGGGAGAAGATTCCAGGATTGTAATATCAGTGTCATCATTCCAAAATAAAGAGAAGCCACCACTGAGGCCAGTAGGTGGTACTGAGAAATAGTGAACAAAATGTAAACTCTGAAGTTTTTGCTTGATAAATACATCATTGTTCTTTGTTTCCATGAGGAACATTACATTTGGAGCCATCTTTTTAAAGATCTCCTTAATTCGCCGGATTGTAAGGACGTTCCCCAGTCCTTGACAATTCCAGCTTAAAGTGACTAAGGAAGAGGGTTTTGTTGGGGCCGAAAATCCACCCCACCTCTAGTACTTCCCGGTATAAACACCGTAGTTGGAGGATCATTCTTTTGTTGTTGATTGCTGGTTCCAGCCTTATTACAAGGTAAACTGGAAAACCATCATCCCTATCATTTGGAAAACAAAGATAATTTCAATATTTGTGTACTTTCTCCCCAGAGAAGAATACCACAAAGGCACACAAAACCCGGTTGGTGAATAAGCATCTCACTGAGAACAGCATATGATTAATTATTATTATGGAGATAAAGAGATTATGCTGTGTGAAAAAACTTTGTTAATGATTCCACTAAT
This sequence comes from Sinapis alba, assembly GCA_012274485.2. NCBI lineage: Eukaryota > Viridiplantae > Streptophyta > Magnoliopsida > Brassicales > Brassicaceae > Sinapis > Sinapis alba. Next base: position 68,346 of record MU106570.1, read on the forward strand.
AAATCTCCATCCTGATTGGTTATATTAGAGGGTCCATGACTCATTTCCTGTGATTAAAAACAACTGTTATCTGTGTTACAAAAAAAAAAAAAAAAAAAAAAAAACTGTTATCTTAGTAAATGCTCAATTGTTGTTCTAGACGTCTCTCATCTCTTCTCGATTGTTGTTTAAGGTGGACGGATTAATTAGAAGATGAAATTATGCAAGCGCTCGAAGCCTGTCACCTGTGGCGGTGATTCATCCTCTCTGGTGCAAGGCTTCTTTCTTCTCTCTTTTGTTCAATTTTTAGTTATCTCATGGTGGTGTCAGTCTGGAGTCCAAACTGCGTGTTGGTGTAACTTTGTATTATAATTTTTCATAAGCAATTTCTGTGTCATCTTCACTATGAGTGTTGTGTACTTTTTTTTTTGTACCCTATCAGTTTGCGCAGTGTGTGTTTTATTTTGTTCTGATCGAGTTTTTTTGGCTTGTTTATGTTGTGATTTTTGCTATTGGATTTGGAGAGAGTGGGTAGTTGTTGGATCTAAAAATCTACTTAAAAATAGAGTTTACAATTAAGGTAACTTGTTTTAAGATTTATTTGAAAGAAGAAAATTTAGGCTGTAATTAACTATAGAAAATATATGTTTTATTGATAATGAAATTATGGATAATCAATAAATACAGAGAGTATCTAAGAATAAAGGAGTATAAATATATTAATAATACAGTTTTGTTTAGGAGAAAATTTTGTTGTGAAGAAGATTTAGTCTCTTTTCATTTAGTTTGTCTTCTTTCCTTTATAAATCTTTAGAGATGAATCATAAAAATGATATGATCTCCAACATGGATCATGTATTTTTATGATAATTTTGAATACATTTGATTTCTTTATGTTTTGTTTTGACTAACCAAATTTAGTTTCTGATTTTTTTTTTACCCCAGAGTAGACTTTGACCTTCGTGGATTTATTATTTTTTCCTATGCCTTAGTGACATTGATTTCAGTTTTATTATGTCTAGGATGAAATCTTGAATCCAGTTTCGAACCGGGTGAAACTCTGCTCCAATAATATTGTCACAAGAATAATCAAAGAAAACAACAGTGTGTAGATATATAGTATATATAGTCAACTTTTATAAATTAATAATATCAGAATTATAATAATTTATAATTTTTAAAAGATATTTTAAAGTATTTTTACTAAAAATGTTAAAGTCATTTTATTTTCTGATATTATAGATCAGTAAAGTTTTATAGATTTAAATTCCAGCTATTTTAATTAGATTATTGATATAAGTTATGTATGTTGAATGCTTAAAATAAACTATGAATGTATTTTTATGTGTTGGTTGATAAAATATCATTAAAATATTGAATTAAATAATAAAATCAGAGATGAAATCATTTTTACAAAAATAAAAATAAATGTTTTGTTTATTTAATATAAATATATATAATAAATATTAACTTATGATAGTAGAACTGTATTCCTAGCTAAAAAATCATATTATTATCTTATTCGTTTATTGAATTATATTATATATATTCATTAATCAAGTTTAAAATTAAAAAGAAATAATAATTTCTCTAATATTCTTTTATAGATCTTTTATGTATTTCTCCTTCTAATTGTCTGTGATAATAACATGTATATAAATAAAAAGAAATTGTAAATATGCATTACAATTATAATCACACAAATTGTGAATAACATAAGTTAGAGCATCCACATTAATGGAGTTCATAGTAATGTTTTCAGAAAATTATTTAATAAAAAATTTAAAATGTTAAAAAGAGAAAAAACTGTTCAGAGCAGTTTTTAAAAAAATATTTTTCTTAGAAAATTGAATGGCAATTGACATTTGTCAACATCTTATTAATTTTGATTTTTTTAAAGATTTTTTTTTAACATCACTATGTGTTTTCTCTTTTAAATGATTGTATTGACTCAACTAAAATGTTACACAATAACTTAACCTAAGCCGGTGAAACAAACACTTCCCATAAACTAAGCCAATGGATTAAAGATCAATCTTTGGAACCATAAGTTGGTGGACAACAACCAAATCCTCAAAGACTAGGAAAACATTACTGAATGCTAGAGTTTTATAGACAACTATTAAAGATCTATCAACACAATACACTTATTTTGTTCTAAACCACTTCATACCACTTAGCTGATATGGGTAGGACACTTGACACAACCATGGACAACGCAGAGAGAAAATCGGCCTAACGCCTGCAGCGATCTGATGAGAAAAGGCCAACGTCACATATCCTTTGAACTATATTGGATAACTTGCATTCAAGCACAGACAAACGATCACCACAATAAATAAACGACCCATTGCACAGCAACCAAGGATATAACACTCCTCCTGAATCCTGATATCAACACTCACAAACACAAATCAAAGAAAACAAGGAAATCATCAACGAAGAAAGCTGAGACAAAGGCCAAAGAAACACATAAAATATATTATACATGTTATAATGGATGTGAGAAGGAAAAAATGCGAAAACAGATGGGTAAAGTGATTTAACTATGACACAAATATTTTATGTGGTTCATCAATTTAGCTATATCTACAGATAAAGAGAAATTTTATTATTGAATGTGATATTGAGATTACATAGTGCAAGTTTAGGATTATTTCAAATATAAGAGATATATATATAGTGGTATCATGCTTCAAAAAATTTTAGACTATACAAATTTATGGATTTAAGCTTACAATTAAATCTAACATCCATAATAATTTGATGTAATGCTGTTGATACAACCGAGTAGATATGATGTATGTGATGTAATATCTATCGTAATATGTAACATATATATTCAAGCTACATCAACAACCGCCAAAGCTACGTAATTGTTGATTCCATGTTAGGTGGTGATACAATAATGAAGAATGAGTTGAGAGGGTGGAGATCTTCTTATTAATAACTCAAGAGACAAAAAAGGCTCGGACGATTACAAGAATTTAGAGATGTTTGCTTATACAGGTCGTCTAAACAAATATCTCTATTTTGAGTGTTTGGTAGTCTTTAAGACGAGCTGCTCTGAACAGTGCAGGTCGTCTTGAGAGGGAGCTCTTCTTTTCTATACTCTCTGTACTTTTCATACGTTTCTGATGTCTTTTCAATGAGTCTGACATTCTCTTTTTATAGGAAAGTACGTCTTGTCTTCTAGCGAAGTCATCATTCTTGTCTTGACGGGCCGGGCCTGATTTTGGGCTTAGCTCTTGTTGCGCCCGTGCTAAGCCCATCTCCAACAATAGCCCCCCCCAGTTCATCAGATACTTAGTTTTGATGAATTCTTCTGGAATCTTCCGAGCAAAAATCAGGTCTGGATCGTCTATGACGTTTGGGAGATAGGGCAACACACTGTTTCCTATAAAAGGGGAGGTGATGTATTTTTTATTTCTTGTCCCCTTTGGAGTAGCAAGGTAAAAATTTATTTGCCCCTCTTCTTTGCTTTTCTTATCTTTTATTGGTTTTGTGTGGTCCTCCCTTTTTCTTTTATCCCACCGACATATCTTCAACAAAGGGGAGAGGGACTTGTTTTTTTTGAAGCTCGTCTTTAACGAGAAAGAGAGAGCGAAGATGGGAGATCGGCGGGATTCGGTCGGCGAGGGAGCTTTTCCGGTGAAACGAGCTGTCGTTGCTGCAGCTGCGGGGGAGAGATCGTCGGACGAGCGTGCTGCCGTGGGAGAGAGCTCGTCGGTGGGCCGAGCCATCTTGGGAGTGTGGTCGTCGGTGGGACGAGCGGTTACGAGAAGGAGGTCGTCGGAGGGTCTCATTCGGAGTGGAGCATCTTTGGTTGAGAGAGTGGACGAGCTCGGGATGGTGATGCTGAGCGATGGCGCAGGTCGTCGAGGTCGTCGGTCGGCTGAAGAGGGCGACGAGCTTGGGGCTATTGAGCAAGAGAGGAGCCGAGAAGCGAGCGGCCCTTGGTCGGTGGAGGAAGGGGACGAGCGTGGGGTTCTCGGTGGTCGTCCCTTTCCTGAGCGAGATGTAGACGAGCGGCTGGTCCGTGGCTCGTCGGGGGTTGGAGATCGTCGTTCTCTGGGGCCGAGCGTAGGTGAGAGTTCTTGCTCCATCGGTCATCATGGCTTGTCGGGAATCGCCGGTGATCGTCGTTTATCCGAGCTGGGAGTAGACGACCAGCAGAGGCGCGGGGCGGAGAAGCGTAGCTCGTCGATTTTTTTTGGTCTTGAGAAGCGTAGTTCGTCGAATCCGGTTGGTTTGCTCGGGGTTAATGGTCAGAGAAAGAGCTCGCCGGTTGCAGCTCGTGCGACTGTTCTTCATCGTAGAGAGGAGGCGACCGAGCAGGGAATGGGGTATCGCGGGTTGCGTTGGTCGTCGGAAGGGGGACTGGTTGATGGATTTGTGGCAGCTGATTTTGATGAACATGGATCCAATCTTGGTAAGAAAGTGAGGCTTGTTTTGGAATCTGATGTTGTTGTTGATGATGGGGAGAATATAATCAAGACAGATCCGGGATCTCTTGGCGGGTTAAGTATGAGAGATAAGCTTGCTGCTGCTAGTAAACTTGTTATTGACAAAGAGATTGTTGATGAGAGCTCTTCATTATCGGATTCGTCTTCGAGTGAAAGTAGCTCGGATTCGTCGAGTGAATCTGATTCGGTTTCATCGTTGGGCAGAGCAGGTGACAGTGTTGTTGATAGAGTCGTTGGTGTGGAGCGAGAAGGTGTCATTTTTCAGGTTGCGGGGTCTTTGTCGGATCCGACTTCCTCGTGTTCGTCCGATGAGGAGCCGGTTTTGAAATCTCTTGGTGAAGGCGTCACGGAAGTGAGTCTTGATGTCGATGCGGTTCTGGAGCAACATCAACAGGATGGTGAAGATGTTGATATTGTTGATGAGCGAGTAGGTGCCAACGGTGGTGGTGACGAGAATACGGCTGCTAGCGGTGAACATGGGGGAGTTAGTGCTGGAGAATTTTCAGAGGTGAAGGGAGAGAGCTTTGATTTCAGCTATCCTTCTTATGTTGATTGCTCTTCTGCTATTGATTTGGCTGATGATGAGATAGAGCAGAAGATTAAGAAGCCGCGAAAAAAGAGTTGCCGTATGGGGCCTTTTCTTGACCATCCCAGGGATTCGAAATCATCTACTGTTACGACAGCAAAGCTTGAGTGGATCACGGCCAGCTGTTGTACTGGAGGAGCTGTGGAGGTGCGCCTACCAGGTCCGGACGAGCGTCCTTGGACGGTTCCGGACGGATGGGTTTGTTTGACGACTTTTGGTTTTCAGAGTATCATTTGTGGTTTCCTCTCCCGCGACTGCTATTAGCCTATTGCGATGAGCGTTGCATTGCTTTGTCTCAGTTAACTCCTGGATCGATCCGTAACGTTGTTGGTGCGCTAGTCCTTGCTGCTGAGTGTGGTGTGCATATGAGTCTTTATTTTCTCGAGGAGATTATAAAAATCACACGGGGTGAGACGTATGGGACGTTTTATCTATCCATGAAGTCTGGTCGCTGTTTTGTTAGAGAGGAGAGGAGGAAGACATTTGATTGGATTCGTAGATTCTTCTATGCTAGAATTACTTCTTCATCGGTTTCCGATATGAATAGACCTTTAATGACTAGTTGGAATCCTTATCATGGTAGTTCTTGATTTATTTGTATGTATTGTGATGCTCTTTTGCTGATTGTTTGTTGTTGTTGTTGTTTTTGGCAAATCGTCATACGGTTGGTGTTCCATTTGCGCCAGGGTACAAGGAGTGTCTTGCGTACGTAGAGAGTATTGGGATTCAGAATTGGAAGTTGATTGATAGGGCGAGAGTTTTGCGTTGTGTTTCTTTTATAAGCTCAGGTTGGTGCTTTTTATTTATATTTGTTGTTGCTCTCCTTCTCCCTCCTTTCTTTTTTTGGACTGGTTTTGTGATGGTGTTGTGCGTTTTTTTTTTAATGCAGCTACTTGGGAGGTTCGTTCAAGGATGGATTTTAGTGAGTTTCCGAGTTTGAGTGAGTGCTTTGCCGGGGGAAAAGCCACAGATGTTGCTGCGGTTGCTAGCAAAAGTGCAGGAGTGTCGGTGGGTGTGGGAGCTTTGGCGAGTGCTCCTGGAGTCGTTGTGGGTCTTGCTAGCGCTCCTGCTTCTTCCGTGCAATCTACCGATCGTCGTCGGGAGGGGCGTGGTGCTTCCGAAAAATCAGTCGTTGTTAGTGGTAAGAAAGGCGGTGATCCGAAAAAGCGACCTGCAGATGGTCCTTTAGCGAAGGAGGCATCGTCGTCGAAGTTGCGCAAGGTTGCTGTGACTACTACGGATGCTCCTCCTCCAAGTGGGGCTCCCTTGGTTGGTGAGGTGTCCGTGGTTGATGGAGGGGAGGTTGTTTTTCAGCCGTTTGAGTGTGCCTTTGGAGGTACGGTGGAAGATTGCGGAGAACTTTTTAAGAAGTTGCGGATGGTTGGTGATGACGAGGGTTGTCCACTTGACACTTCTGAGCGTTCTGAGTGGTACATAAAGTATGCTCGTCATACGACCATTGTAAGGGTTTTTTTTATGGATATATATATTTTTTTGTGGTAAGTGTTTATGATATTATGAATATTTTTTCTTTGTGTGATGGATGTGTTGTTTTTTTTTTGTAGGCGGCAAAGTATGTGAACCGGTTGGTGAATAGCCAAAACGCGGAGCTTAAAGTTGTTGCTGCGGAGCTTGAGAAAGCTAACAGCAAGCTTGCCGCGGCTAAGGGGGGAGCCGACCGTACGGGGGAAATTGCAGCTTGGCGTAGGAAGTATGAGGCTGAGAGGAAGGTTTCCTTTGCTGCGCAGGAGGAGGTGAAAGCCCTCACTACTAGGATGGCTGTGGATGCTGAGAGAGCGAAGAAGCGGCAAGCGATGGAAGAGGAGCGCTATCAGAAGGGGAAAGAGATGCTTCGTAAGAGATATGACAGGGCTATAGCGAGGCATGACGATGTGCTTGCTACTTGTAACTCTCGTGTTGACAAGGTGCGTCGGTTTGTGGACGACCAAAAGGTTGTTCGTCAGGCCATGTATGGGGTGAACCAGATTCATGGTGTTCTTGATGCTGTGAAAGTTTGGAGGAGTGAGGGAATAAAGATTCCAGAGAGTAAGGTGAAGCATCTTGAGGGTGAGTTGGATGTGAGGACGAGAGCGGCGTCGTTGGTTGTCCCTGTTGCGTTTGAGGATAAGGAGTTAGCTTTGATTCCTTCCTTTGATTTCAGTGTTCCTCTTGATCCTGTTCTTCCTTCTCTTACCGAGGGTGTGGAGGAGGCAGCTTTGGCGAGGGAGAAGGAGGAAGCGCGTCGTCGCAGTGACGTGGATCGGCGTCGTTCATCGGATCGCGAGGGTACGAGGCGTGATGGTGGTGCTCCTTCGCGTTCGTAGTTTATGCTTTTGTTGAGGCCCTGCGTGGTTTCTTTCTATCTTTTACTTTTGTTGTTGTGGTTATTTGTAGAACCACTTTTGTTGTTTTTAGGAACGATCGTGTTGATCTTCATGTTGGCTTTGTTGCCTTTGATCGATGACTTTGTTGGACTTGCTTTTCTTTATGGATGACTTCTTTTGGTTCTTTGCATATGCTTCCTTCGTTGTTTTTTTTTGCTGCCTCGTACTTTGTTTGCAAGATAGATTTGAAGTGTGAGCGCGGAGCTGCAGCACTTGAGAACGGATCTCGTTTTTTTTTTGCGAAATATTACCAGTGTAAGCGCGGAGCTAGTTGCACTGATTGAGAGCTGATCTCGTATTTCGTTTGCAAAATAGATTTGAAGTGTGAGCGCGGAGCTGCAGCACTTGAGAACGGATCTCGTTTTTTTGCGAAATGTTAACAGTGTAAGCGCGGAGCTTGTTGCACTGTTTGAGAGCTGATCTCGTATTTTGTTTGCAAAATAGATTTGAAGTGTGAGCGCGGAGCTGCAGCACTTGAGAACGGATCTCGTTTTTTTTTGCGAAATGTTAACAGTGTAAGCGCGGAGCTTGTTGCACTGTTTGAGAGCTGGTCTCGTATTTCGTTTGCAAAATAGGTTTGAAGTGTGAGCGCGGAGCTGCAACACTTGAGAACGGATCTCGTTTTTTTTTGCAAAATGTTAACAGTGTAAGCGCGGAGCTTGTTGCACTGTTTGAGAGCTGGTCTCGTATTTCGTTTGCAAAATAGATTTGAAGTGTGAGCGCGGAGCTGCAGCACTTGAGAACGGATCTTGTTTTTTTTTTTTAGGCGAAATGATGATGGCTTTGTCGATGAAAAGATTTGAAATTTTTTTATAGAAACAGCTGCACCTCGTGAGAGGTTGCCTACGTACTCCACAGGCGGGGATCAAGCCGATTGTAGTTCACCTTTACAAGAAAGTAAATGCTGGTAAAAATAAAGGTGGCGGATCCTCCTGAGGTGTTATTTTTGCTATAGCAGGAGTGCGCCGGTCTTCTTCTTCTGCGTGGTCGTTTTGAATTTTTTTTATAGAAACAGCTGCACCTTGCGAGAGGTTGCCTACGTACCCCACAGGCGGGGATCAAGCCGATCGTAGTTCACCTTTACGAAAAAAGTAAATGCTAAAGGGGAAGGGCGGATCCTCCTGGGTATTATTTTTGGTATAACAGAAGTGCGCCAGTCTTCTCGTCGTTTTATTTAGTAGTAGTACCGCTTGAGATTTATGGAGTTCCATGATCTCGGTACTTTTTCTCCGCTCATCTCAGTAAGTTCGAAAACACCGGGTTTGACGACTTTTGAGATTAGATAGGGGCCTTCCCAATTTGCGCTCAGCTTGCCTGCCTTCCATTCCCGAGTGTTTTCAAAGACTTTTCGGAGGACGAGGTCACCTTCTTGAAAGAACCTTCCTCTGACTTTCTTGTTGTAGTACTGGGCGGCCAAGTGCTGGTAGTTTTGTATGCGGAGGAGAGCGTGGTCTCTTTTTTCTTCAACTTGGTCTAGATGGTCGATGATCATTGCGTTGTTTAGCTCCTCGTCGTTGGTGAGTGTGAGATGACGGAGGCTTGGAATGCTAACCTCAGCAGGTGACATAGCCTCCATTCCGTGGGAGAGAGAGAAAGGTGTCATGTTGGTTGATCGCCGTGGTGTTGTGCGGTGTGACCAGAGAACCCCATCAAGCTCGTCAGCCCAAACTCCTTTCTTTTCTTCCAGGCGCTTTTTAATTCCGTCGAGGATCGTTTTGTTTGTTGCTTCGGCCTGCCCGTTTCTTTGAGGGTTTCTTGGCGTAGACTTACTCAACCTGATTTTCCAGATTGCGCAGAAGTTTTCGAAGGTTGCAGAAATGAATTGCGAGCCGTTGTCGGTGACGATCTCGTAAGGAAGACCGTGACGACATATGATTTTGAAAGCAGTCTGCGACCATTGTTGGCCAAAAATGTATGTGTTTTTTGATTTTGAAAGCTAGTGCTCGTCCTCCTGAATGATTGCCTCCTGCCCCTTCGTGAGTTTCCTCGAGAACCCACCTGACTTCTTGACCGTGTATGCATCGCAGTAAGGCTTTGTCCGAGCTCCATCGAAAGAGCTTACTGTTGTACAGGACGTAGTGTGCGGCACGAGCTTTCAAACGACGAGCTGCCCATCGATCGGTTGGTGTTCTCCCATCAGATATGTAAAGTTTGATCTCGTCGCACCAATCAATTTGATCTGGGAGTTCCTCTTCGGCGACTGGTTCGTTTATTTCATCAGCGTCGTTCATTTCTTCATCAGGTTCGTCGATGATGTTGACCCCCATGGCGAGTTGTATGCTTGGCTGGTCGATGCATTCCACGGGAATCATTCTTTTCAACGATGGGTCAGACGTTGATGCTAAAGCGGCAAGGGCGTCGGCAGAGGAATTGTCGCTTCGTGGGATTTTGGTGAGGGAGAAATTAGCAAACTCTTGGGAAAGCTCTTGAACGACTTGTAGGTAAGCGTTCATTCGGTCGTTTCTGGTTTTGTATTCTCCGCTGAACTGGTTGGCGACAAGCTGCGAATCACAGAATGTTTCTATCTTATTTGCTCCCACTGCTTTTGCGAGGCGCAGACCGGCGATAAGAGCTTCGTATTCAGCCTCATTGTTGGAAGCTGGAAACGCAAGGCGAAAAGATTGCTCAATAATCTCGCTTGTGGGGGAGATGAGACGTACACCTACTCCGGATCCGTTTCTTGATGATGATCCATCGACGTAAAGACACTAATTTTTAGTGTCGAGGTCGTCGCTGTTTTGGGATGGAGGCAGCTCTGTCAGAAAATCGGCCAGTTCTTGAGATTTCGCACTTGTTCGACTTTTGAATTCGATGTCATACTCGCTTAATTCAACTACCCATTTGGCCATTCTCCCGGATTGGCTTGGGCTATGAAGTATCAGCCGCAATGGATGGTTGGTCAGCACATGGATGGTGTGAGACTGAAAATATGGTCTGAGTTTGCGAGCTGCGACTACCACAGCGAGAACGAGTTTCTCGAGAGGGGAATATCTCGTTTCAGCGTCGTCGAAAATCTTGCTGGGTTAGAAGATTGGGCGTTGCTCTCCACGGTCCTCACGAACTAGGACGCTGCTGACGGCGGATGCAGAGACAGATATGTAGAGGTACAAGACTTCTCCGTCCCCTGGTTTAGCTAGAATCGGTGGAGTGGACAAATATTCCTTCAGCTGTTGAAAAGCGTCCTCGCACCTTGCATCCCAATCGAAGCGTTTGTTATTTCGCAACAGCTGGTAGAATGGGAGGCATTTGTCCGTCGATCGTGAGATGAACCTGTTGAGCGCAGCGATGCGCCCTGTTAATCGTTGGACTTCTCTGGTGTTTTTTGGAGATGGGAGCTCTGCAATGGCTGTAATCTTCTTCGGATTCGCTTCGATGCCTCTTTTTGTGACTATGTAACCAAGGAATTCTCCGGAAGTAACAGCGAAGGTGCACTTCGTCGGATTCAATTTCATGCTGTATTCGTTGAGACTTTTGAAGCAAGCCGTCAGGTGTTTGATGTGATCGCTGGCGACGAGAGACTTGACGAGCATGTCGTCGATGTATACTTCCATTGTGTCGCCGAGTTGCTCGGCAAACATTCGATTGACCAGCCGCTGGTAAGTAGCCCCAGCGTTCTTGAGCCCAAACGGCATGACTTTGTAGCAGTACGTTCCCCGGTCGGTGATGAAAGCAGTTTTTTCCCTGTCGTCGGGATGCATCATGATTTGGTTATAACCAGAGAATGCGTCCATGAAGGAAAGAAGCTCGTTTCCTGCTGTTGCCTCGACTAGTCGGTCGATGTGGGGGAGCGGAAAACTGTCCTTGGGGCATGCTTTGTTAAGATCGGTGAAATCGACGCACACCCGCCATTTGCCGTTTTTCTTCTTAACCACGACGGGGTTAGAGAGCCAATCCGGATATCTGACTTCTGTGATGGATCCAGCGTTGGTCAAGCGCTCGACCTCGTCGTTGACGGCTTTTGCGCGCTCTGGGCCAAGTTTGCGTCTTTTTGTTTGATCGGCTTGTAGATGGGATCAACCTGCAGCTCGTGGCATGTGATAGATGGGTCGATTCCGGGCATGTCCTCTGTTGTCCAGGCAAAGGTCGATGCATTGGATTGAAGGAAGCTGATGAGTTGGTCCCTGAGCTCCTCGTTGAGGTCTGCTCCTACTCCCACGCACCGGGTTGGATCTCGAATATCGATATTCACTTGTATGATCGATTCACGTGCGTGATCGTCTTCTATGACTTGCTCCCCATCTTGCTTTGCTATTAAGCATGTTCTTGACGAATTCCTCAACTTGTGCTCGGTGACGAAGCATGTTCGCGATAAGCGTTGGTCTCCTTTGAGGGTGTAGGTTCCTGAGGGCGTAGGGAACTTGATGCATTGATGATACGTTGATGGGATTGCCTTCATTGAGTGTATCCAGGGAGTGCCAAGTATGACGTTGTAGATCGCGGGGCTGTCGATAACGACAAATTTGACGATTTTGGTGATCCCTGCCACGTAGACTGGGAGTTTGACTGTTCCGATCGTCATAGTCGTATCCCCAGCAAAGCTCGTAAGCGGCCTCTTGCAAGGTTTGAGTTCGTAGTCTTTAACATCCATGCGTTGGAGAGTTTTTGAGAAGATCAAATCGACCGAACTTCCTGTATCGACTAGCACCCGTGTCACTTCGCAGTCACCGATTCTTAGTTCGACAACGAGGGGGTCGTTGTGGGGTTTGTCCAATCCCTTGGTATCTTCTTCTGTGAAGCTGATTTCGTAACTTTCGTCTGGTTTGTTTTCGATGCTACTGCTGCTTCCCCATTTCTGTGAGGTCAGCGTCTTGTGTTCGTATTCCTTGATTGACCGAACTGAATCCTTGCAATTTTGCAATCCTCCATGATGACGTTGATTACGCGGCGGGGTGGTAGGGTGCGCTCACGCCCTTGGTCGTTATTCCGGTCGTCGCGTGCTCGCTTAGATTTTTCTGCATCTCCGTTGTCACGTTCGTCAGATCGTTTTTGCTTGCGCTCGCGCTCTTCCTCGATTTTTCGAAAACGTTCGCCTTCGTTTTTGGGAGTTGTTTCGTTTCGCTGCTCTTTGGACGATGAATAACGGTCGCGACGGTACTGACTTAACAACATTTCTTGTAGGTGTCGACATTCTTCTGTATTGTGAGTCTTTGAATTATGGTAGTTGCAGTACGTGCGAGCATCTGCTGAGTCGCGATCGTCCTGGTCACGCTTGTCGGTGGATCGACTACTTGACTGGTTGCTGATTTGATAGGTTCCTCCTGCCTTCCTATTTTTGTTGTCCTTGTATGCCTTGTCGTAGTGCTGCCGAGGTTCGGAGTATTCGTCTAATTCTTTGTCTTTTGAGGACGACTTTTTGGTGACGGCATATTTTTTAGCGAACGCGGCTTTGTCCTCCTCGATTTCAATGAAGGTTATTGCTCGGTGGAGCGGGTCTTCCAGAGTTTGCGGTCTGTTTTTGAATAACTCCTTTCGAAATGGTGATTCGTGCCAAAGGCCGTTTCGGAGTGCTAAGACTGCTGCTTCGTCAAGTACAGAGATCCGAGACACGATGGCTCTGAACTTGTCGATGAATGAGCGGAGTGTCTCTGTGGGTTCTTGGGCGAGTGTCCAAAGGTCAGCGTTGGATGCGCTCTGCTGGATGAACATTGAGTAGTGTTTTAGGAAGGCGGTTGAGAGTTGAGTGTAGTTGTNGGAGTGTCTCTGTGGGTTCTTGGGCGAGTGTCCAAAGGTCAGCGTTGGATGCGCTCTGCTGGATGAACATTGAGTAGTGTTTTAGGAAGGCGGTTGAGAGTTGAGTGTAGTTGTCGATGGAGTATGCTTCTAAGCGTGAGAACCATCCAAGTGCGAGTCCACTTAGATTTTCGACAAATAGCTGACAAAGGCCTGCGTCACGCTCTTCTGGTGAAAAATTTGCTCTTCCCATTGCAATGCTGAAGGCGGTGAGGTATTCTCTTGGGTCAGATGTTCCGCTGTAAGTGGGAAGCTTTAGTTTTCCCGGATGTCGTACGGGGATGCTGAGGAGACGAGGCGTGAATGGTGTATTTTGTGTTTTGCGGAGTACACGATCGATCTCTGGTGCTGAGCTGGTTGCCTGATGCACCTTGGACGTCATATACTGCAACTGAGTCTTCATTGCTTCAATCTCCTTGTCTCTGCGCTGTGACTCTCTGTTGATAGTTTGTGGATAGTTGGCTGCATGGGTATGCTGGTCGCTGAATTGAATTTGTTGCTGGTACCTTGGTTCGTCGAGCGATACTAGCAGATCGTTGGGTTGATTTCGGCCTTGCTGCCTGAACCCGGAGGCTGGCATCAATAGATTGTCGCGTTGCTGCTGTCCGGATTCGGTGATGGGCGTTGATAACTCGTTAAAAAGAACTCGCTGGAGCTGTGGGGTGACATTGACTTGACGAGATCTAGATGCATCTCTTTCCACGGATTGGAGCTCGTTGATGCGGTTGTTGCACGCGATTTGGGACTGTGCGAGATTGTCAAAACGCGTCGATGTTCCCCGCGCAAGTTCGTCGATCTTTCCTGCAAGTGCTTGAAAGATCAAAGAGATGTCTGGTGGGTTTGGGTGTGCGATCTCCGCGCCTGGGTGACGAGTTGAGAGCGAAGCTTCTGCAGATATCGCCCTGTTGATTTCGTCGTTGGTCGGCATGGGACCTTGCTGTCTCGAAGTCGTTGCTGTGATGTTACCTCCTGGCTGACCAGAGATTGCCAACATCATGTTGTTGCCGGGAGAGGTCATCGGGATGACGCTGCTCCTTGCCTCAGCGACGGTCGTCGGAGTGATGTTGTTCCCTGGCTGAGCGAAGGTTGCTGGGATGGCGTTGCTCCCTGCTGCAGCGACGGTCGTCGAGGTGATGTTGTTCACTGGCTGAGCGAAGGTCGCCGGGATGACGTCGCCTCCTGCCTCGACGACGACCGTGGTGTTGCTCCCTGGCCGAGCGGAGGTCGCTGGGATGACGCTGCCCCCTGCCTCGATGACGATCGTCGAGATGGTGTTGCTTCCCGGCTGAGCGAAGGTCGATGGGATGGAGTTGCTTCCTTCCTCGGCGATGGTCGTCGGGGTGAAGATGTCTCCCGGTTGAGCGTCGATCGTCGGGATGGTGTGGCAAGTCGTCTGTCCCATGGTCGTCGCGGTAGCCGTGGTTAATGTTCCTTGGTCGTTGGTAGGTGCGGATTCTGTGACCGCCGAGCTTTCTTGATGTGTAGAAGGATCTCCTGCCCCACGGTGGGCGCCAATTGTTGATTTCATGTTAGGTGGTGATACAATAATGAAGAATGAGTTGAGAGGGTGGAGATCTTCTTATTAATAACTCAAGAGACAAAAAAGGCTCGGACGATTACAAGAATTTAGAGATGTTTGCTTATACAGGTCGTCTAAACAAATATCTCTATTTTAAGTGTTTGGTAGTCTTTAAGACGAGCTGCTCTGAACAGGGCAGGTCGTCTTGAGAGGGAGCTCTCCTTTTCTGTACTCTCTGTACTTTTCGTACGTTTCTGATGTCTTTTCAATGAGTCTGACATTCTCTTTTTATAGGAAAGTACGTCTTGTCTTCTAGCGAAGTCATCATTCTTGTCTTGACGGGCCGGGCCTGATTTTGGGCTTAGTTTTTGTTGAGTCCGTGCTAAACCCATCTCCAACAGTAATCCAAATGAAAGGATTTTGGATCTAGATCACTAGGTGTTTTACCATTGTGGATGTACTTTTCTCAGAGTGAAAATTATATTCGTGTGTCGGTAGAAGGTAATGAGATGATGCCACATGTGAGATCTATAGATCTTTGTCGTAATAAGAACCACACCGCACCGACTGATTGATTGGTCTAAGGCTGTTCCATTCAAATGTCCTAATCTCTCTCTCTCTGTGGACCCCTTTGGAATTTTCATGTACCTATGTGGTTCCCACCAGTTTTACCTCTTGTCATTTCTTCTTCCTTACGTGATGTGATATATTATTACTCCTTGCATATTTTCCATCTCTAGTCTCTACTATAAGTTGCTTAAACACTCTCAATATGATTTTAGATATATTTAAAAGAGAGTACGCCATTAAATTTTCTAATTATTATCTCTTATTTAGTATAAATGATAGATGATATAATCGGAGTTACTCCTAAAAATAAACATATCTGTTAATCATAGTTTGTCACCGTGTAGGTTTTACCAATTTTAGCCAAAAACTAGACTAGCAAAGAAATCCAAAACAACAGACATAAATATATATATATATATATATATATATATAGCAGTTTTACATTAAAAACAGAAAATTATGATTTAAGATATGTCAGTTGACAAGCAATTTGTGTACATTCATATCTAAATTAAGATTAAAAAACTAGTGACAAACGAATAAAAGTCAGGAAAGTAACTTATTTTAAACTGCAAGATCATCATTTTTTTTACATCTCGCATATTCCAAAATACAAACTGCATATTTGATTTTGTACTTCAGAAAAAGGCAATTAAACATGAAAATATTTGACACAAAAGGATTTACCATACATATAATATTCTTATTATTTTAGTTAAGCTACAATAATTACAATTTTGTCGTTTTCTATTCATATTCCACAAAGTGTGACTTATTGTTAAATATACAATGACCAAAAAGGTAGATAAGATAATTATTATATTTCTACTTTAGCTAATAAAAATGGTAAACGAAAATGTTTAGATCATGTGTTCCGAATGATACAAAACCCTTACACACGTACCAAACTAGTGTCCAGATCAACCATCAAATAAAACAATTAAAGAAGAAAAAACATAATGATGGCATTGTTTTGTTTTCCTTATCTACGCATAGAGATTCCTCCGCATTATTTGCACACATACACAAACATCATATCATTGTCACTTTCATTATATACGGTGAAGATTCTTTTCTTCGCACAAACTTCTCCCCCACTTCAGAGAACACTGAGTGGCCCATTCTTCCAAATATCACCCAAAGTTGTTCTTTTAAACCATTACACTGTTTTCTTTGACAAAAAGAGAAAATTGTTTTGATTACAATCAAATGGTTTGACCAGTCAAAGAAACAAAGGTTGGCCCATTTCACTGACTTTTTATAATCTTTACTAAAATGCATCCCAATGTGATCAGCAGCTTTCATTTATCATCCTAAATGTATTTTATCCATAACAATCATCTCATTAAGTGAACACTAAATTGTATATTCAAAAGCAAATCACACATACAAATTTTCACATTATGCCGTCTCGTATGTGCTGATTCCAGCATATATAATTTGATACGAGAAAGACGATTCACACAGTGGCGGAGGCAGACATCTATTTCATATGGGTCAATTTAATTTATCATAACTAAAAGGATCACTTTTGAGTTTTGAACTCAAGACACGAGAGTCAAAAAATATATAATCTCATCAGTTTGCCACAGCGAAAACATTGAAAACTTTCCTAAAAGTTCAATTCTGTATATTTCACATAGGTCAATTGACCACCCTACCTATAAGGTGGCTCCGCCACTGGATTCACACATTTACTATAAAGTATTGTTATACAAAAAAAGCAAGCGATTTAAATTTTCGCAAAGACGATTCAAACAACTTTCACATTACCTTTAGGCTTTGAATTTAAAATTATGGTACTATATATGTAAAACGTTTTTTTGCATTTAAACTAGAATCTCACGAATTTATTTTTTATCATGTCTTCTGGATTATGCAGATTAAAATTATTATTTATTTGATATAATTTTGATTAAACACACACATACTGAATACGAATTAAAAGTATGAGTAATTTACTTTTTTTAATTGTAATTTTTGTCATCCCATTAGTCATCGTGATTTGGATTAGGCAGTTCCGTCATCCAACAATTTTTGAAAAATAAGTGATTCGTTTGATTGATCATAAAAAATAATATATGATGTTATAGATGAAAACATAAAGATTAAGAAAATTACTTTTATATAAAAACTTTTAAAATTATAAATTAAAATAATTTAACCAATCATAAAATTGCAAAATATAATTAGTTAAATAGTTTATAATAAATTTAAAACTGCATAAATATAAAACATCTTATATTTCAAATCAACACAAACTTTTCTAAAAGATCAAGTATAATGAAACAAAATGAGTAATATAAAACATATCTTATACAGTAGTTCAGACATGCTTTTTATCCATTGCTGTTAACCATTCGGAAAATCTAGACTAATTTTCCGATTATGTGTCCTTTTCTAACAAAATTGTAAAAACATTTCTCGCTCAAGTGTTTTTTCTAGTGTTAGCCTATAAAACAAAAGCTAATGAGTTTCTCAGTTGGGACTTACAAATCAACCTTTCACAATTCCGAAAACTGAAAACTAAACTACCTCCATAACCATAAGAGATCAGTATGGTCATATATTTTTAAACAATATTCCTATTTCACATTTCAACTGATACAAGTTAGTTAGTTAGTTAGTTAAGGATTCATCATTGCTGAAGTCACTGAGCTCCAACATGCTGCTTGTCGAATTGTATCAATCCAATTATATTTAATTTAGAAAATAGTCATTGTGATATTAAATTTATTTAAATTTTATTAGAGATTAATACTTGTATATTTGTAAAAGAAATGTATTAAAATTCTAAAATAATATTTTGTAACAAGAAAAAAATATAAAGATGAAACTCTTTGTAAAATAGAATGAGTATAACTCAATCATGACCAGATAAACAAAATTAAGAAATTGAAACATAATATAAATTAAATGAGAGATCTTGTGTTAGTATGAACTGAGAGCTCGTCTAAATCAATAGCGTATGAAGTTATAATATTTAGGGTCGTTCGAGTAGTCTTCTAAGAGAAGAAAAGAATATATAACGAAGCCAGCAAGTAAGCCAATAACGTCATTGACTCATGACGAAACAAATAAGTAGCACCTCCACTACCGTCAAATGTAATTCACTGACTGTTAAAAAATCACTGATTGTGCATACAGTTATTTTTGATAATATGATCTAAGAATATCTCTAATTCATTTATATTTTAGAACTTTTCATAATAAATGAATAAAATAGAGATAGATATTTTTATTCTAATGTATTACTCGATAATAGAAATGTACTATATTTTTCTCTATAAAAAGAAAAAAAATATAAGGTAATTCTTTCAAATAACCCATTTTCAAGTTTTTATCACAAAAATAACATTCAAAGAAAAAAATGACCAAAATATTTTTTTTTTATGTTTTGAAATTTTAATTTTAATTTTTTTATTTTTTTAAATTTGGAACTTTAACCATAAAACTCTATTCTTTAACTCTAAACCTAAGTATAGAATAGTTAATCTTAGAGATATAAGTGTATGTTTATCTCTTTAATGAAACATTTTGATCATTTTCTTTTTTAGATGTTATTTTATAACATTTTTAAAAAAAATTATTCAAAGGTATTTCTCAAAAATATATTTTATTAAAAATAACATTTATTTATAAACAGAAAAGTACAGCATTCATCTGTGAAGAACACATTGAAACAAAAACTTTTATTGTTTCTATAAATTGAGATCTTTAAAATTGAGATGAGTCGGAAACAATCAAAAAATTTGTTTATAATATAGTGAAAAGTTGTTAATAGAGAAAATACATTAAATAAGTGAAAAATAGGAATATATTTTAGTCAAAAAAAGACAGGAATGAATCAATCAACATTTTCTTTCGATTCAGTGTGTTATTTAACTAATAGGCCCTACGCGCTATGCACCGAGGACCATATAATTGTACAGCCGCGCCGCATCCGATTCCTTTTTTTTTTGTTGGTAGATACTGCGATCTTATATGTTCACTTGCCTCTCCCCCATTTTTATATTATTTGTTGTATACAAAAACATTCTTTGTTTTTGTTTTTGTTTTACATTGTTGAGTTCAACTACTTTTCCCGGACGTAGATGAATTAACAATTACTCGTCGTAGAGAAGAAATGGAATTTGAATTGAGAATGGGGTTGGGGTGGGTTGATGGTATGGCAGGGTCCACATATAAATTGAAACCACGTCAAATTCAATCATTTTCACTTGACACTATTTTCTTCTTAAAATGAATTTGTGTCTTACTCTAATGATTTTTTAAATGTTTTTCTAAAAAGTATATTTTAGATATATTTATTACTAATATTTATTGTTAATTCTAATAGTACTTGTTATTTTAAAACTACAAATTTAACTCAAAAACCTATTTTAATTTTAATTTTATTATATAATATAAAATTAATTATATAAACTTATAGTTACATTATGAAAATATTAATAATTTTTAAAGCATTAAAATCAAATTATAATTTTTAGATATAAACAAAACTATATAAAAAGTGAAAGGCCAATTTATAAATTAAAAAGTCCAACACTAAAATAAGTTTATGAATAATGTTCACTCAAATTTAAGAAAATATTATTCTTAAATTTATTTCTTATCAAAATAATGCATTGTTGGATAGCGTTTTCTCTTATTTTATGTTTTCTTCATTTTTTATATTTTTTCCTTCAAAAAGAAGAATTATTGAGATGGTCTTAGATGTACATAATATGCTTTATGCTTATATATGTGTACGACTAAAATATAACTATCTTATCTGTTTCTGTTTATTATTATTCCACACCATTCATTTTGGAGTGAGTAGATATAGACTTTGAAAATCGCATGCATCTGAGTGATAAAATATTGAAGCATGTAGGCTATTCTAGGTATTTCTTAATTACACTTTTACATATTCATTACCTCAAAGATAGTTTTTTAAAAACTGAAGGAATGTTTAGCTTATCTTGTCAGTTGGAACAAAAATTATGGAAAGACCGTGGATTTATTTATATCCTTCGTTATTCGTAGTGTCTTTTTAATTCTCATCGATGCATCTTATATTCTTGAATTTAATCTCAGAGCTTTGATTCATTCACCATTGTTTTGATTTAGGATTTGATTGATGACATGAGTTAGACTTGATTAAGTTTGAGTTAAGAATATAACTCATAAATGTTACCAATCATGAATTATTTTAAAAAATTTGAGTTATTGAAATTAGAACGTGGTATGTTTGAGTTACAATGTTAGAAGTTGAGTTATTATGTTTTTTTGCATTTTGGTAGTTAACTTATTTATTTTATGTTTTTTAATAATTTAAAAAATTTAATACAAGTCCCACGTCACTTTCCATTAGTTATTAAATCATGTTCAAAAAATTGTATAGTTATTAACTACTTAGTCAAAGATTTTTATAAGCTTTCTTAGTTTTATTTAAATTATTTAAACAAAGTTATTCTATAAAATTTAACTGTTAATTCTAATTATTAACTAAAATTTACATTAAAAATTCTCTGTAAAAAAAGAAATATATATGTATTGTTATAATATATACATAAACTTAAATACATTTCAATTTTTTTTAATTTATATATGAAATGCTTCTAAATTATTTTATTAAATATATAATAAATATTATTATTATTGATATTTATAATTTTTTTAAAAAATTATTTATAGTGCAACTTATACATCAAAACGTTACCAATCAATTTTTTTAGAAAAAGTATTAACTCATATTAATATAGCAAACTCACTGCATAAATCTACAGTTTATACCATACATAACTATAACTTTTATAGTAACTCAACGCTAATACTACACAGTCATCAATCGATTGTTAAGATACTAATAATCAAGGTTGTCATCCTCCTTTTTCTTTTATTTCTTTTTTGCTAAAAAATTCTTGGGAAATTCTTTTATGTCTTTCATCCGTAAATATTTCTTTTACATGTATTGTGTAACATCTTTGAACTACATAATTTATGTTTTAAGGGATATATTACATATTTAGACTCCTGAGTTTGCACCAAAGAAAAATTTCAACAATAGAAGTATCAGCTAAGCTGGAATTGTCGAAGACTTTTGCCAAAAAATTGCGGCTTAAATGTAAAAATACCAAGAACTGAAATAACAAGTAGCTACAAGAAAAGAAGAAATGAGGTTCTTGTAGAAGTTACCTTATTGTTAGATTTTTTTTGTAAGACTAAAATTCATAGAAAATAAGTTAGCTTGTTTTACGTAGCAATGTACATTTTGAATAGTACTCCTTTCATTTTATTTTAATTGTTTCGTTGTACAGTAAAATTTTTGTTCTAAAATAAATGTTGTTTAAAAATTTTAATATAATTTTTTTTAATTTTTTTTGTTGTAAAAAATTTTATATTCTCTAATCTATTTTTATTGGTTGAAATGTGATTAAATATATATAACAATATTTTTATTTAGAAAATATACTAACTTAAATATTTCATAATATAATTGTCAGAAATTTGGTAAAACTATAGATATATACATTTTCTGTTAAAATTCTTCAAAATATTAAAATCTATAAAAACCTACACTATAAATATAACATTAATCTTAAATTCTAAAATCTAAACCATAATTATAAAATCTATTTTTTTAACCCAAAATACTAATACCAACGTTAGGTTGGCCTAGTGGTAAAAAAATGTCAGTAGTTTTTGTTGTTCGGGTTTAATTCACATTGAAAAGAACTATTTAAAAAACGAAATGCTAATATATATTCAAAGAGTAGTAAAATTTAACCTTTATTTCATTATTCCATTTGATTTATCTGTTGTTGCGTATAAAAAATACAAAATGAAAAAGTAGGTCATGATTATTGCGGGTTCTTAGGGTGAAGTTATTAACGTAATATAAGAACCGTCTTTTAGTTTTAACTAAAAGAGTTAAGAGACAGTTCTTAAATAAGATATTTAAAAATTATCTCTTAATTTTTTCTTAGTTAAAATTAAGACACAGTTCTTATATTACGTTAAGAACCCGACCATGAAAACTCTGTAATAATCATACTCTTATATCCACATCTTTTTCTATATTTCCAAAAAACAATTTCAAACGGACCCACATTATCAGTTTTGCTTTATATATTAAGAACCGTGCTCTTCTCGTCTATTCATATTCATATCTTGCTCACCACTTTTCTGCAAACTCTCTTTCTCTCCCTCTCCGGTTCCCTTGCTTTTTCAGAATCTGAGTAATATAACGATTATAATTGTTAACTATTACTGTTTCAAGAAAAAAAATTGTTAACTATTACCAGGAAACTAAGTAACTGTTTCGTCAATCTTTGTTGCATGGATGGATCCTCAACAGGTAATTGATAGTACTATCATCTAAATTTTTATGACTTCTCTCTTTTTGTATATAGTAATTTTTAGCTGTCTTTGTTCTTCAATTCCCCAAAAATCAAACATTTCAAAACCATAGATTTTTTTTAAGCTTCTGCTCATAGCAACTTAAAATATTCGTCAAGACCTATATCTTTGCTAATTTATTGATTACCCTAAACTTATATCAAACCTCACTGAAAGAAGAAAAAAAAAAACAAATTATTTTAGCAATTGATACAGACGAAAGGCTCTAAAAAATAATGTCGGTATAAGAATCGGCGCCACCTTAATTATTCCATAAAAGGCTATACAAAGAAAACTATCATTACTCATTCTTCAGCAAAATTTAATAAAATTTGTGTAAATGTGCAGGAAATGTCAAATGAGACATTGGAAACCATATTGGTAAGCTCAACAAAAGGAAGCAATTATAAAAACATTACAAAAATGGAAGAGGAAATGAAGAAGAAGCAAGGAAAAGGAGAAGTAGGAGGTGAAGGGCAAAAATGTCCAAGATGTGAATCTCCAAACACAAAGTTTTGTTACTACAACAACTATAGTCTTTCTCAACCTCGTTACTTCTGCAAATCTTGTCGGAGATATTGGACTAAAGGTGGTACTCTCCGTAACGTCCCCGTTGGTGGTGGTTGCCGTCGAAACAAACGATCTTCATCTTTCTCCAAGAACGTCAATAATAAGCCTATCAATTTCCACAACGATCCACTTCACAATCCTTTAATTACGAGAATGCCATCTTCCTTTGGTTATTATGACTCCATTGATCTCAATCTCGCTTTCGCTGCTCTTCATAAACATTCCCCTTCTCAGGCTACACCTTCTTTTGGGTTTGGAGGTGATGGTTCTATTTATGGAAACTCACACTCTAGTGTGTTAGGAAACGGGTTGAACTTTGGAGGGCAAAACGGTAATTTCAACAATGGTAGTTTGTATTATGGTTTCATGTCCGGAAATGAAAATGAAAGCAAGACAACTTCGTCTTTGGGGATTTCTCTGGAGGGAAACGAGAGACAGCGAGAGAATGTGAACAACAACAACAACGATATCTCAGAGAATCCAAGCAAGGCTTTATGGGGATTCCCATGGCAGATGGCCGGAAATTCTGCTGGAGGTGAACCGGAGATTGATCCCGGAAGGGAGAGCTGGAATGGGTTGGCTTCATCTTGGAATAATGGTTTACTCAACATTCCTTTGGTCTAGATCAAGATATCTAATAAATAAATATTCTGGCTATATATTAAAGTTTATGTCATCACATGTTTGTACACCACTGTCACTATATGGGGGATGTTTGGTTTTTCAATTTCTAGGGCTTCTATCTTTTTTAGTTTCCCACTTTTCTTTGAGACAAAAGACCCCAGAGTTCTTTTTAAGAAAATGGGTTCTTCTTTCATGTTTTAAATTGTAATTTAACGGTGGCTTGGCTGGTTTTAATTAATTGTTATCTTTTATTTTCTTTTGATAATTTCGTTAGCTACTTGTTATCCATTAGGGATACATTTTTTCTTTCTCATACTCTCATTTTATTATGATATGATAATAGCTTGTTAGCAAGTTTCAAAAAGTAAACTTCTTATTTATGATGATGGGTCATTGGTTAGTTATTGCTCATAATCTACCACAATTTCTTCTACGTATCTATTGATAGAAATGTATCGGTTGGCATTATATATAGTCTAAGGAATTTTTGTTCATAGCACAGACAATAAAAAAGGTCGTACTAAAGTCTGATATAGTTTGGTTAGGTTAACATGTCCATCAACATTCCACTGGTTTGTGTCAGAGGAAAAAACTTTGGATTTTGAAATGTGAGTGGTGAGTTTCAAGATATTCTGTCATGATTGCTTCGTATTTTCCAGGTAGATATTTGGACACTAACCAATTAATTAATTAGTATTTTGTATGCAAATTTGTACGAGTATACGTTAATTATTACTCCCTCTGTTCACAAAGAATGTCATTTTGACCATTTGCACACTAATTAAGAAAATGATTGAAATGCATTAATGTTTTTAATAATAGTAGCTGTTTAACCAATAATATTTTAGATAAATAAAAATATTTATAAAACCAATGCATTTTGTAATAAATATTGAGCTAAAAACATCAATAAATTGCATTGGAAATATAAAACGACACTCTTTGTGAAACAAAAATAAAACCTTAAAATGACACTCTTTGTGAAACGGAGGGAGTATTTTTTTGAGAAAACGTTAATTATTATTAACTGATTTGAATATAATTGGTTGATGATAGGGCCATACTGGAGGGTTTTTATAATCCTCTCACGAATTTCTTGTATAGAATCAAATCTAACACAGAGATTTGAGCGTGAGGACCTATGGCACTTTATATTTAACAAGTCTACATGGATGCAGTAAACCCGTACTTTCTTAGTTTGAATCAATTATACATTCACGGTAGGGTCCAAATAAAATAAAATAAAATAAAGTATAACAATTGAAAGAAATCCATCAGTTTGAAATTTTGTACAGTGGAAAAAGTCTCGAAATTTTGGATTTATAGGTTGTTGCCTCCCGACAAAAGGATCAAAATTGGTACGAAGCAGAGAGACGTATATTTGTTTCATTTCAAACTTTAGTTGCAAATTGGGAGTCAAATTGTTGGGTTTTTTTTTTTGCTTTTTTCTTATTTACATTCCTAGCAACAAAAAATAATTGCTGGTTTTCATTTTCTTGTCAAGATTGTCATATTGTTGATTTTGCATGTCTAACTGGATATTTTTATTTTGTAAATGGTCAAAACAATTTATGAGCTGAAATAATTACCTAAAACAGTTCAGCTATTCAGAAATGTTTATCAGCCTCTTGCATGTTTTTTTTCTCAAGAGAAAGTAGACTACTCTGTTAATGACTAAGCAGTACACAGAGAATTTCTGTGAATTAAGAGAAACAGAATAATTAGAGAGCTAGACATCAAATTTTGGATTAAGAAAATCAGGTTATATGTGATCATAAATATAGTTTGAAATTAAAAATTTTCAGAAAATTTACTAAACCATGTAATAATGCGGTTTCTCTATGGTTACTATTTTTTCGAGGAAAGGTCAACTTTGGTTATTATTTTTCTCTAAAGCTTAATGATCAAAAACTTAAATAAGTTACAACCGTGTTCTACAACATTCATATTGAAGACTTGTGCTTGTTGCACTGTAGCTTCCATCTCGTAATTCTGTGTTTTCTTCACCAGAAATATCTCTTTTTTACATGAATGTAAGCGATTCAAAGACTGTCATAAAGTTGAGTTTATTTTTTGATGTCAACCCATTTTTTCTTGCAACTTATGATTCACCCTATAGATTACAACTTTAATTTCTAGTGACTACATCATATGTTTTTTCTTGGATACTTCAGCTTTGTGGAATTTTCAGATTGTTTACACATATCTCAAGTAGTCCATCAACCTTCCACTTGCTCTTTTTTTGCTACTACAGACCACATTTCTCACAAACCTTATTAAAGACTCGTTTCCAACAATCACAAAGCTTCTTCAATCAATCCTTGTGGATACAATGAAGACCACATGAAAGAACTCATAATTTTTTTTGTCTCATCAACAGATTGGTATCGCCAATAAGAACATGAACTGAGCCAGCCGCACAAATCAATCACTTTCTCATGTGGAATGTGTAACCAGCATTGAACCCTGAACAACTATTTATTACATAATGCTTTAATAGTTGCAGCGTAAACTACTCTTAAGACAATTCATATCACAGATTGATTCCAACCAACTTCTCATCTAGAATGAGTCCAACCAACTTTGAAAGTTCAGAGACAACCAAGTTGAGGAACTAAATACCAGTTTCCAAGAACTCTATGCTTGTTTATTAGAAATCTTTTAAACAATCCTGCTAGATCTGTTTAATCCGAATTACTCTCAGTCACACCCGACTAGAGACGGACCAATTTCTAATCTCTGAAATAAGAACTACGAGCTACTCTAACAAGTCACTCGTCTTCACTTTTAGCCGCAAGAACACCCTCTTGCACAAGCTTTTCTAATCTCTAATTCGTAACCTAAACCTACCCAAGATGGCTTAGTTATATATCGTCAGACGCAATATTCTCTTTCCTAATATCGCGCCAAGCCCAAATCTCCTTTGCTTCACGCCAAAGCTAGATCTTGAGTCCCGTAGTTATCTGACACGTCATTGTCTAATAACTGATTCACCCCGTGTGTCACACATTTCTGAGTATGTGTGACACATGACTTCCTTCGTAGTTACATGCACCGTTGTGTCACACCACCATCAGCGTGTGTAGCACATCACTCCAGTCCTTGGTCATTTGAGCTCCTTTTCTTGAGCTTACATTCTCCCCCTTTTTATCTGAATGTGACAACCTAAGCAACCTGCTAAGATGGGCACAAGGATAGACAACCAAACAGACAGCAAGATAGCACAGCCGAGAAACTCAAAGATATTCTGGGATAACACGTTTTAGTTCAAATAACAAACTGATCAACTAGAGTCTCAAACACTAACGACGTCGTAATAAGAAACTAAACCAAATAGCACAAACATTAGTCTAGTCACTATCTTCATCTTCGTCCTCAACATTTTGGTTTGTCGCCGCATAACCCGCATATTCTCCCCCTGCTTAGATGCACATTTAGATAAAAACACAGTGAGAGGGAAACAAAAGGAAAAAGAATTGCTTACTCCGCAGACGAATACGAATGTTCTTAAGACTCGCTATGGTACGATCAATATCCTGAAGAAGATCAGCAGCACTAGAGTCAGCTTCCTGTCCTCGCCCCGCCTTTTTGTCTTTGACAACCAGCTTGGGATAACCAGTGTAGTCCTCATCATGTTCCATAGGAAGAATGTTGCGCTGAAAGTCCAGGACTTGCTGAATGAGTGTTGGAAATATTATCCTCCGTGACTTGTCCACGTCAGTGCTAGCGCCCATGTGCGTGATTTGATTGTAGACTAACTTCCCAAAGTCGAATCCGTGTTGATGATGAATCATGTAGAGAAACTTGAGACGATCTTGATTCATAGCCGTGTAGTTAGTAGTGGGTATCCAGTTCGAGCAAACAAGTTTGTAAAGAACTTGATTCAGTTTACTCAGGTACTTGGAGCTCATGTTTTCCCACCGTTGCACTTGATTATCGGTAAGGAATGCACACACACGATCAATGTCCTCAGCTGCATAGTCAGGATCTTCTTCGAATCCAGGGAGCAAATACATTGCATTTATCAGACTTGGAGAGAAGGTCACTAGAGACCCTCTTACGTATACTGCTACCCCGTCATCTCTTTCCTCTGCTTCAGACAAATTAGCCACAAATTCTCTTACCACATTAGGTTGAAACGGATCTGAGTCAATGAGAGTGTAGATCAGCCCAGCCTTCACAACTACCCGTTTGACATCGAAGAGATTTTCATCCGCAAGATCCAACCTTTGTTGAATCACAAACTTGCGTGGTGTCAGATTTTTGTAGCGCCTGGCTGCATGTGCGGTGAGAAACCGGCTGGTGATGGGAGGGATCTTCGACCGAAGGAGATCCGGATTCTCCTGAATCCGAGACTGACACAAAGCACGGCTAGCTTCGTACCTAGGATTCTTCGGTTGAAACGCTTCCTCATCAGACATCGGTTCAACTTCAGGATTGGTCGATTCTGGTGACGATGGGACGGCAGAGGATGAACCACGATGACGATGTCACTTGCGAGAGGTGGACGGAGTTTCCAACGACGGTGGAGTGGGAGTAGGGAGTGATCCTGAGGTTTGTTGTCGACGAGCACTTCTCCTTGCGGATTGCATGTTGTGGTTCCTATTTGTGTCAGCCAAACGAATCTTGATGTGACACAAGGAGGCACTTGTACTCTCCCTTTTATTCCACTTAAAAACCCTAATATGACTCGAATAGTCCATTAGTACCACAAGTAAGGGCCCCAAAGACCCCGGCCCAAAACAGAGATAAGCAAAAAGAACATCTTAATTCAGATATGTAACCAGAATGGAGGACATCACTTACAGTTATGAGAGAGTATGAGAGAGATATTGAGAGCAGTGAACCATCAACCTGTATCAAGCACTCTAATGCCTTTTTTTTTTTTTTTTTTTAAAAGAAGAGGAGAGTCACATTGAAAAGATTTTTACTCACACGCAAAAAGAAGCACTGAAATCAGTGAACCAGCTCAAGTCTGTAGCTATTTCTCAGCCGAGTAGCTGTCACATACGAGATTCTCCTAAGAATGCCGTCCAAATCCGACTCATACACCACACTTATCTGTACGATCTGAAAACACACATTAGGCATCTTGTGTGTCAGTTTCTTCATCTCAACCGACGGGTCTTGATTGGTTTATACC
>MU106571.1:0-106270 GCA_012274485.2 Sinapis alba
TGATTCTTAAGGGAGGATCTTTGATGCTGAGAGATCATTGATGTTGATGATGAAGTTCTGATCATCGTATCTATGTCGCTTGAGCAGTTGTTACTTAATGGCCATGTCTCTCTGTTATATGTTTAAAGAACAGACAAATACGTGAAATTTAGAATCTTTCTATTTATCCATGCATGGATAAGTTGTAACCAATTTTTTTTTTAAAATGGTAAACCACTTGACTCAGTAGCTGTTGATTTATACTCGAAAAATGGTAGTCACAAATAACGTATTTTGCTTGTTACTATTGATCCCACAATCTTTATGTCATAAATGTAAACAAAGTTTTTTTTTGGATTATATATAAGGACTTATACCAAATGATTTTTAAAACTCGGGTACATATACTTATATGACTTGTATCACCAGCTACAAACCCTAAATCAATTTCATCTCACTGTAACCAAAACCACCACTTTAACTGGTTCAACTAAAACAAACAAAATAATATCATCCAAAAATCTATTTTTGTTAGATGAAAATAGATATTTTGGGATAACTAAATAATATTCATATTAACTTGTTTGGAAGTAGGAACACTTAGGTAAGTGAACCCTAAACCCTATATATAACTTCGCAATCTCACTTAAATTCTAACATATCTGCGTATAGATGTATATATACGTATCTAATAAGATTATAATACGTATAAACGTACCCTGAAGAGTTACTCCAACGAGGTTGTGTGGAAGGAAAGTCAATTTCTTGATGAGGGGAAGTATCGTCAGATTGTGCCCTTTCATTCCCATTTATTCCCATTTCTTCTTCTCCTGACCCATCTGAAAATTAATCATAACTTTTTATCAAGTTTCATCTCAATTATTTCACCCTTTAAGGGTTCTTGTTTAAAATAAAGCAATTATAGTAAGCTTTTGGTAAAAGACAGTGCAGTGAAGATATTGCTTTCCTTTAAATGTTTTCCAGCTTTTGGCTTGACTAAAATCTATGTTTCAAACCTCGGAAATTGTGCAAAATAAAAGATTAAAAATGAAACATTTTGCGTGTACAACGAAAATACAAAATCCGTATGGATATGAAAATAATTGATCTTTATTTCAAGTGTACGAATAATTTAGTCATGCAGTATTTGATTTACTAGCACTTTTTTGGGCAAAGATTTAGTAGTTTAATTACTATGTAGTCATTTTGATAGATTTTTTCGTTTTATTAGAGAAGATATGTATTGAAGATGAATGTTTGTTTGGTTTGCTTTCAACCTTAGGGTTTCAATCAAAAGAAAGATAAAGCCTTGAGCTTGACCAATTATTAGGATTTTCAATTGGGAAAAGGAAATAATAAAAATATTGGAACTAACTAGTAAAAATAATAGTGATGCTTCTAAGTTTAAATACATTATCTACGAATCACATATTCAAATTATAGTTTGAAATTAATTGGTTACAATTATTTTGATTAATAAACTAGTATACTAAATATATAATACTGAACCTAAAATCTGCTTAAATATTACTGGCGAATCATAAGCTTTGTTGTACATTTTTCTGTCTCTTTAGCATATATAAAGGTGAAAAAGTATTATAAAGAAATGTGAATATGCATAAGTATATATGTGTAAAGTCAGGTTCGGAATAATACGTACCTGATGAAGCAGCAGGCTTGTTAGTGGTCTTAACAGTTCGATACATCTGCAAGAAAAATTAAGAGTAAAAGACATTACGGCTCTAAAACTAAGGAATAAATCAATGAATCAAAATAAGGATACAAAAAACAAATAAACGGACAACGATCCTGATAAACCAAGTAAGTGTATTAATTTTGAATATATGATACAGCTGACGAACCTGGAGACATATATGCAGACACATATGAACTTTATACAAATGTGTGGTTTTATGGGTTTGTCTTGGAACTAGTGTTGTACATTGAATTATTTATTTATGATTTTAAGACCACGAGGTTGATGTCTGAAAGATTGTATTATTATCATTGAGTAATGATGACTACTTTTGTCCCCTCTTCCTACTTTATTTTTAAAATAAGAATTATAATTGAAAGATATTCTATCATCTCAATTCTCAATTTGCTTAACAATCCTTTGAAGGTTTCAGTCTCTCTCTACCTACCTACTCTCTCTCTCTCTCTCTCCATTAGATCAATTTCTTGGCAATTGTGCCATCTCTTCAAAAAAATGACTAAACTTGAAGCAAAGACAAAAACAAGAAAGCAAAATTAAGACATTAGAGTCTCAGCGCAATCTTTAAAGACTTCAATAGCTTGATTAAGCTCTGGTGATATATATATATGTACACAAGTATCTATATAGTTTCTTGATTAAGCTGTTTTTGTGCAACTGAAAGGAGAAGAGACAGAGAAGGACATGATGGTGATGAAAACTATGAAATATCCCTAATTAGAGAATCTTAATAATTGGTAACTAACTTGACTAGACTTCATACTAGGGGAAAGGAACCAATAAGAAGATGAGAGAGAAAAAAACCTAAAAATTAATAAACAACGTTTTGGTTCTCTCATTTGTATAAACACTGAAGTAGAGTGTAGATTTACCTGCAAATGGCTCTTCACATGAGCTAAGGTTAAGTCCTTTACATCCATGAGCTCAAGAACTGACTTTGGAGTTGCTCCTATAATCAAAACAACAAGAACAAGAATTTTTTCACACTTTTAGAATATATTGAATAAAAAAAGGGAAAGAGCTTCAGAATGTGATTATGATGTAAATGCGTGTGTACTTTCATGTCCTCCTAGAAGCTCAACGGCGTGAACAAACCGTGCGTGGAGGCTACTCGTCCAACGCATCCTCGGAGCTCTCATGCTCCGCTTTGTGGGCATCTTAGGCAAGAATCTTGATCTGACCATCCCATGATGGTGATGATTATGATGATGAGGATAAGAAGAATCTGAAGATCCAACGACTCCATAGTGATTATGATGATGCATAGGAACACCTTTTAGCATAGGGGAAGATTGTAACGATCGGTAAGCGTTGTTATAGCCGGAAGATGAGTTTAAGATTGATAAGTTTCCTCCAAGAGAAGGCAAAGAAGAAGAAGAAGGAGAGGCTTGTTGGTGAAAAGGGAATGAACGGTTGTGATAGACCGGGATGCCTCTAATCGGACGGTTGATATTATTAATCTCGGATTCATCGAGTACCCTTTGATGAAGACTTCCACCATTAAGGATGTGGTTGTTGTTATAGAGGTTCCTTCTATCAGGACAATGGAGGATCCTTGTGCTTGGATTCGAACTAGGGTTGTTATGATGAGATAAGGAGAGTTCAAAGTTTGTTGATCTGTTGTTGTCGGTTTGGGATGATCTTCTTGAAATTTCTTTGGAAGACTCTGGGAGACTTATGTTGAGAGATAGATCAGGGAGAGTTGTAGATGTGTTTGATGTTGATTTCTCTAGAAAAACTCCATCCATGGACATGATTAAACAAACTTTAAGATACCTCTCTTGCTATTCCTTTGATGATGGTGATGCTAATGATGATGATTATGGGTGATCACTTGTATTTCTTTCTCTTGAGGGTTTTGCTTCTGAATTTAAAATTATTTTTCTAAGGGAAAAATAAAGAGATTATTTGAGCAAAAGAAGTCAAAAGGATGTCTGAATGATTTGGATTTTTCTCTCTCTTTTAATCTCTATATCTCAAAAGGAAAGCAAAAGGTGAGAGGAGATGAAGTTAAAGAGGAGCTTTGAAGAGGAATAAGAAGGAAGAGAAGAGAGAAAAGTTGAGTAATAAGAATCTTCTTGAAGAAACAAACATGCTCAAAGTAAGACGCAGAGAGAGAGAGAGAGAACGAAGGAGAAGAGACAGAGAGAGAGAGATAGGTAGGTATGTGTGTTGTGAATCAAACGCAGAAGAGAAAAAGGAATAAAACTAAATTCAGGAAAAATAAAATAAGTAAGAGAGAGAGATAGTGTGTGCGTATGTACATGTGTGTGTATGTATGAGATGTTCCTCAAGAGTATATCTTGGAAAACGATAGTTGAGAAAGGGTGATATTGTAATTCGTTGTATTCCAAATAGTGCAAATTTTATTTATTTATTTTGGGATGATATCTTAAAATTGTCATTTTAACCTTTCTTTCACCAAGCAAAGTGGCAAACCCATGTACCAATATAAATATTTTACAACTACATTAATTGATTCAGCTAAAGTAACTAGCAAGTCACTAATCGTTTTATTACCGAGTATTGACACTTTAGTTTTTACAGCTAAAATAACTGAACTAGTATTAACAAATAATTTTATTAATATAAAAGATGGAATGTAAATTAGTACGTTATAATTGATCATTTTCATAGATAAAAAATAATGATACGTGTTTGGGGCTTGTTTCTTTGTGATATATACAGATTCTTTAAACATATTGAACAAAAAAATAAATTAACCTTATATTTAAAACCTTTTCATTCTGAGTACTAAATCAGAAACCCCATAGGCATAATATAAATTAATATATGTTCACAGATTATGATGAAGAATAATACTAATTAAAATGTTGGAGAAGAGTACAAGAGGAGAAAGAATAAAGGGTCGCTCTCTTCTGTCCTATCTAAATCTTTAAAATACATTTAAAATAAATAAAAAATCGGATGCTCTAATTTTGGTACCCCGGAGACGACGGGATTCATATGTTTGAGAGAGAAAGAAACCCTCTGACTCTTTTATTTTTATTTTTATTTTCTCCCCCACTCTCTTCGCTTCTCATCACTTCACTCTCTATTTAGATTTTTATGTATTTATTTAATTTCTTTTATACGATTTTGGAATCAAACAATTCAAGTTTCTGACCGTAGATTGTTCAACTATACCTAAAGAGATAACTCTACATTAAATATCAGTACGTTCTTGAGTTTATGAATAGCAGCTTGTATCGACATAGACATTTAGTTCGTAGAGATGTAGAGTACAAAATCAACCGGTCACTTGTTTGACTATTTTGTGAAGTCTTTTATAGGGCTAAATCAAACTGATCTGTCACATTAAACACTTAATTCAAATATATATATATATATCAGATTTATATTACAATCTTGAGATTATTTGTGTAGTTTTTTTTATTTCATAAACTTCGACTTGTTTATTTCTAAGACATTGTTATTTTCTCCCACTTTTTGATTTGGATTATATATTATATACTTTGTGTTATGGCTCCCGAATGTAGAGAGAAAAAGTTATGTCTTACAAAAAGTACCTTTCTCTTCAAATGCACTCATATATGCATCATACACATTATACATATATTCGTCTGTACAATACAATATACAAGTTTTCCATGTGTATATGTACATAAAACATGTGCCATATACTTAGCGGTATTTCTATTGTTGTAACGCATAATTGTTTTAGATATTATCACACATAAGAATATTAGCCAGAAAGTATATTTTGTTTGTTTCCTAGAGTAAGCAAAAACAAGTAAACTCTAAAGAACCCAAATATTTGCTTCTAATTCCCTTTTCATTCTCCCAAATATTCTTTCTCAATTAAATAAACTCTATATTTTTTCATTGAGTTGTCTCTTTAGAAAACAAGTCACATGGCCATCAATATAAGGTAATTGTTTCTTTCTTGATCGATCTCCGTAGATGTAAAAGCCCGAAAATAATAAAAATAAATTTTGAATTATGGTATATGTCAAAGAAAAATAAATGTTATATATAATACTCTATTTATTTCAAAATAATACATATTTTAGTTTTTCATACATATTAATAAACATATTAAATTTTAGTATTAAATGTATATTTCTTGTGATTATCTATTTTTCATAAATTTAAACAAAAAAAAAAATCAGTGTATTATTTTTAAAGTTTATAATTAATCATTATTAATTGACAAAATATATATTAAAATATAAAAGTTTATCTTTTAAAAATATTTTTTTTAAATAAGTATTTTTACAAAACTGAAGGAGTATATTATGAATTCAGTAATAATATTTTTTTTAATAAGTACATTATTTAGTTTTATTAACGAGCTAGTTTTCTGTTTTTGAACCCTAGGCTCACCCAAGAGATTATCATTAAATCAGTTATTACACTATATATTAACTGATCCATTAATTCTTATATTGGGAACTAAACCTTTTTATGTTTAGTTTATTAGAGGAACATTGAAACTAGAGATTTCTCAAAAAAAAACATTGAAACTAGAGAGCAAACGAAGCTTGATTTTTGGCTTAGCTATTAACGTTTGATTGGATTCTGTGCCCCATTAATTTCTCAAAGAACATAGATAAGCTTAATTTCCTTTTGCTCGTATGTTTTATTCTTTCCTTTATCAAATTCTCAATGGCTAGAAAAATTCAAAAATTAGCGTTACGGGTGATAATACATTCATGGACCTGAGCTTACATCTGTGAGTGAGATCTAATGTGACAAGTAATTAAACTGCTAATGCTGTTTTTATTTTTAACTTCCTCATTTACTTACGACAAAGAAGAATTTACAAGGAGTAGTATTTTATTCATAGATCTAAAATAAATTATCACTGCACGCATTAAATGGATCCAACAGAACGTGAGGTTCCATATTGTCTAAATTAATAATTTACACCTTTTTGGAATATATCGGAGAATGAAAGTCTCCGTTGATTCTACCAATCCGTTGACGTTCATATCTTTTTTGTCATATTTTCTAATTTAAACTATCCTTTATTTTAATTATTATATTTTCGTTCATACTTTGTATTTATATGCATCTTGTATTGAAACATACTCTCCCATTTTCTATTTTAGTTTGCAGCTTTCCTTGATTAATGTTAACTACAAATCAATAATAACTGGATCTTCTCAACACTAAGAATTCCGAGAAGAATTAAAAAAAACAAACATATTGACGCATCAAGGATTTGTAGGTATAGATCTTCTCAACACTAATCTTCTTAACACTAATCAATATGGTTACGCTACCTGTACAAAACAGACAATGATTTTTGGGACTACTATGATATTTATTTGGTAGGTATAGATCTGAAATTTAATACGCATTTCGATTCCATATTGAATTATGGTTGTTCAAATCGAATTAAAAATAAATGAGTGTGTCTAGTTCTTAACACACAATAAAAGAGTGTGTATTTAGTGAAGATTTTTAATTTTTGTCGACGGTTTAGTGAAGATTATTCAAGTAGGGCAAAAGGCAAGACTCATAGCTGCCTAACAACACAGCTGTCGTCCTCTGTCTATGTATGTTGAATATTAATTTAAATTTTAATGGACCCTCATGTTTTTTTTTGCATTATGTTACCATTATGGAAAAACTGTCCTACACATTAGAAAAAAATAAAATTTTGGACAAAAAAAATTTATTTGGTTAAGGATTATAAGAGAAGTTAGCGATCCCAGTGGAGCGCCTTGCAAAAGTGTTTTCTTGTGGTAGCCTCTCAAGTTTTTAAGTAAATGTATAACATAATCAATGTTATATATAATATATAGTATTGGTTAGTTTCTTGGTCAGCAAAAAAATTGAGAGTTAGAAAATAAGATCACAAAAAGGTAGTAATATATATATATATATAATTTATTTATGACCAGTTTAAACTTTTTATTATTCATAAATTGAATGGAAAATCGATACGATTGAGTCTATTATCTGATTGTTGTAGAAGTTCCTACTAACGACGTTTGTATAAAAAACAAGAATAAAAAGGAAAATGCGAAGAATGTTGGTTTCACATCCTAGACAATGTAGTATATGATTTTTCTTCTCCTTTTGGGGTCAAACTTTTCCAAGTATAACTATAATATTAGACTAATTTGATGAAAAGCATGGTGATAACTTTTTGGTATTCCAACACACAAAAAATCATTTCAAAACTGGTATTTATTTTTTTGGTATTTATATGCGAATAGCTCAACATGATTTGTTCATCATTGACTCACTAACAACGATATATAATATGCTTTTTTTCACCTTTTTTCTTTCCTTTCACATTCACCGTAATATGCCTCTCAATTCTCAAGTTGGAGAATACAGCTTAAAATCTTCCATATTATGTTGAAATAAACACCCAAAAACTACTTTTAAGCTTTACGTATTTTGAAATAATAGGGTTACATTGGACCCACTGTTTTAGGTTATGCAAATAGCAAAATTTCTAGAGTTGTGAATTAAATTATTTCATTCCCTTCCAATCTCAAAAGAATGAAACAAGAGAAAGGTTGACATTATTATCCCCTTTTAGATTTTGTAAAGTTATAGAAAATAAGCTAATAATTATTTCCTATCACATTATGAATTTGCACGGCTAACTAGGTGAAAACAGTAAAGATGTACACTCACAATTTAAAAGAAAAAGCGATGTGGTACTATTTCGGAAATACATAAAAAATATTTGTAATTACAAAATAATTTTACTAAAAAGTTATAATTCATTGGAGAGTAAAAACTAGGATCGCTAGCTAGTAATCGATCCACCACTAATGCGCCAATCATTTTATAAGGTACCTATCAAAATTTAACGAAAACTAATTGTGCATATATAATATATATATATATATAACAAAATGGAAGAAAATAGAAACAAAAGTTAAAATAAATTCATTGGAAGAACACTCCAACAAATAACTTATACCTGCGTTTATATAACATACTGATCACTGAGTGGTGTATTTGTAAAACTTCTTGATCACTAGTGCTAGTTTGGTTATGAGAGAAATTGAAACAAACCAACTGATCAACTCCTTTTTCAAAAAAAAAAACTATAATTGTTCAGATTTTTTCTTTGAGGGGTGGGGGTGGGGTAATCCTTGTTATATATTTAGTATTTCGCTTAAAATCCGATTCTCTATATACCAATTGTTATCTCTTCTACAAGAGTATATTTATAGGGTAAAAAAGATGGGACCTAAAGGAATTGGCAAATTGTACCGAAGATTGGCGAAGAATGAGATGTGGCATGAAGGTGTTGTAGTTGTCTCATTAACCAACAACAGTCATAGAGAGAGAGAGATGTGATGTCCACTGTTCATGAAGGGGGTCCATATCTTTATATTGGTTGAATATGTATCATGTAACGTCAAATTCTATATGTCTATATATTGTTATTATGATTAATCAATAAAGTTAGAATATTATGAGGGTGAAAGAGCACACAACACCAAAGAATGTACTGTGACACCCACCAACGTCTCGTAACTATAATACATATTCTGTACTTACCACACCGACTAGGTTACAAACCATACCGGGTTTAACATTTATTCTTGTCTCTTTGATATTTCTTTTTAACCTCTTGTCTTTTGATTTATTAATTTTGAATTCTGGTTTGAATATATATGTTATTGTTAGACATCGACCCATAGCCATCAAGAAACCTAAATGACTATTATGACGGTAATAGTAGATAAAACAGAAAAATCTAAAAGAGAGTTATATAGTTTTCTTTTTTTGAAAAACAAAAGTTATGTAGGTTGTAAAGACTGACTGTTCCATGGGGTATACAGCTTTAAAACCTGCGAAGATCATCAAAACTTTGTGAATGGTTAGAAGATTTAACTCTCAATATTCATCATAGTTATTAACTTATTATTCTCTGCAACAACAACAATGAAGATGTGAATTTACAAATAGTTATGAGCTTTTTATATGCTATCCCCCAAATTCCTCGCGACCAAAACTTAGCTGGACAAGTGTTTCATGTTTTTTTACTTGCAAATTCAATCAAAAAATGAAAAAAAAACTCTATCTAGTATCTATAAACCCCATCACATCTACGTTGATATGAGTTTTCTAAGTAGGTTTGAAATCTAAATGAGCTTTTTTCGCAAGATGTTAGAGAGAAGACATTAAAGTGTAGGAACATCTCAAATTCCAATATGAAAAGTCAGCATAAACGGTTCAAAAAGCTTAATTAATTGATGTAAGTTTAAGGTTGAGAGAGAGAGAGAGAGAATGAGAGAGGAAGAAGAAAGAGAGAGGAAGGAAGAAAAGGAGCAATAAATGCGAAGAGACAGAAGGGCACAGAACTATTCTGCCCATTTCAGAAAAGATAGTCTGATGTGAGAGGTGATGAAATCATTTTGTAATCGATTGCTTTATGATTGCTCCTTTCTTTTTAAATTTTATTTAATTTTCTATTTAAATAGAGAGCAAGCATTTAATAACAAGTGAAAAGGTATTACTGGATTGGAATTTGGTTTTTCTCTAAAGCTGATAAAAAGTAGAAGAGAAAAAGT
Source organism: Sinapis alba (assembly GCA_012274485.2). Lineage (NCBI taxonomy): Eukaryota > Viridiplantae > Streptophyta > Magnoliopsida > Brassicales > Brassicaceae > Sinapis > Sinapis alba. Next base: position 10,210 of record MU106571.1, read on the forward strand.
ATGTTCAATAGGTAAAGTGCTTTTCCGAGAAGTTTTTTTTACCCCCTATGTGTTCTCACTTATAAATAAATATAATATTTTCTGACAAAATTAAAATAAATATAAAAGGTAAAGTCAAGGGAAGAAAAAAGCAAAAGTAAAAGTAAAAAAAGCTGCAAGATGATGAAGTTATGATGACTCAATGATAATCGAATGCATGCATGCATTGCATTGTCCAACATATACACAACACATATCACGGTAACTTTTTTACTAACTTTTGCTGGCTCCCTTATTTAAATGTCAATTCTCTTAAATAGCACCTTTTAAGTTTTTGTTATAAAAATAGCCTTCAAAAAATAAAATGACCAAAATAAACTTTTTTTTTTGAAATTTTGATTTTTTTTATTTTTTTTTGAAATTTGAAATCCTAACCCCAAACACACCCCTTAACTCTAAACTCTAAAGTCCAAATTAGTTAACCCTAGGGGTATAAATGCATATAAATGAATTTTTAGCTTCTAAAAAAACATTTTGGTTATTTTCTTCCTTAAAAGCTATTTTTGTGACAAACAAACTAAAAGAGACTATCTAAGGGAATTTCTCTTATTTAAACCCTTAAAGCATTTACTTCTTTTTTTAAAAGCCCGACGAGTTCACTTCTTAAAGCTCTACCACAAACTACAAGTGATACTCAAACTAGATGTGTCATGTGTGTATATATATATATATATATTATATACACGTGCATGTCAATCTTAACATGTAAATGTAATGTAGCCTTTTGTTTTAACTTTTCGGGGTATAAATTTAAAACCAATTAAAATATATATACCAGTAGACTGTTATAGCCAATATCCAATCAAAGCTAATATTTTGATTTTAATATCATAACTGACTTAAAGAATCTTTATTCAAAGTTACTTAAACACAAGTTGAAAAAGAAGATAAACTGAACCTTATTTTTAAGTTTCTGAAGATGAATAATACTAAGTTGAAGCTAAATACTTAAAAGTTAGTGTATCGAAATTTAAAGGAAATGTTTCCTAGTATCAAAATAGCGTAAGATTGACGTACATTAATATAAATTGATTAGTATTGCACTCTCTGCGCCTCCTACCTTCTAGTTTAGTTTATGTAGAAAATAGTTTCTATATTTAGAAATTTATGTGTTTCAGAAAAAAAAATTAGAAGTTTATAAATTATAGTCCATAAAGCTTAAAGGGGCCCAATAGATAGTATTAGAATCTGATGCAAGTTAAGTTCCAGGCCGGTCCAACAATACTAAAATTTATTATGGGCCCAATAGAGTATATATCACTTAGTCATAATGGGCCATTGTTGGGAAACATAACAAGACGATGACATCATAATAGGCAATCTTGACGGTTAACTTTCGCGCCACCAGTAAATCCCGAAAAGATTACCAGTGTACTTTGAATCAAAGACCGCTACTAAAGTTAAACCTCGTGTCTGAAACCAGGATGCACTTAGCTTAACTCTTCTTCATTATATCTTTTGTCTTCTCCACCAGAAAGGTTTTAGAGTCCTCTGTTTCTCTATTGCAAAGAGACAATAAACAAATGGAGAACCAAACCCTAGTTTCTTCTTCTTGTTCAGCTTCTTCCCCGAAGCTGTTACTCGAATGCAGTTTTGCTTCTTCTCTTCAAAACCCTGAATGGAGAACGCTGGAGTGATGCTCTAATTAGGACTTAGTGAAATCAACTTAAGCATCTCAGGACTTAGTGAAGCTCTAATTAGCATCTCAGGGGAGCTTGCAAGATCATATTTATCTTCAGGTTTGGGCTCAGGCTATCTTCTTTTGAGATGCTTTCCCTTGGGAAGATCAACGCAGATCTTTGAAAGGCGAGCTTGGGATACTATGAGATGAGCTAACAAATGTTCATATTTATTAGGAGAAACAATAGAGAGCATAAATTTTGGAGCCTAAGCTGCAGTAGCCCAAGTGATTTATTTGACAGGCATTAGAGAGTCCAAGCTCGCATCATATCTGTTTGAATCTAGTTTCTCTTTTATGATATCTTCTTGCTTCTTGGATCCATTTCAAAGATCATTTATGTATCAGGTCTCTCAATTTCATTAACTGTATCATTCACTTTCATTTCTCAAGTCTGAAAATAAAACACAATGAATGATGAGTCGTAGTAGTAGTAGTACAAGACCTGAATCATCACAACTGTGTGAATGTATGGATAGAAACCAGAGACCAATACGCTTCTCTTATTCTACATTGATTCAGAAACAATACAACATCTAATTAAAGCATTTCAAATCAATGCTTCGCACTATGGCTCCAGTTTTGTACAGCACAAAACACACCACGTTAAAAGACGGTGATAAAGTGTGTGAGAATCTTGACACAGTTTTAAGGCTCTCCCTCTAAGTTCTGCTTTTAGTTTATACAGTATCCTGTGAAGATAATGAGGATTGTGTTTATTTTTTGGAGATTCAAAAATGGATCCAATGAAGAAAAGAAAACTGACCTTGCTAGTCTGTTGGCTTGTTGGTGGTCTCAGACAATTGATGTGTCCTGCGGTCAAAAGTTTTAGCGATGAGTAAGAGCTACTATGTAATACACAGCTTCATGATATGGTCTATGAGAATTTGACATTGTGGAGAAACAAAACTGAAAAGCTGGAGAGGTTACCATGGTGATGAGGATTGGCTGATGCCGAGCCCATTGCAAGTGAGTATCATTCCCTTAAATCTGGCAAGATATTCCTGTGTAATGAAAAGCATTGGGAGATCTCAATAAATAAATAAAATCATCAAAAACTAGATACCATGTTTCTTTCAAAAGTAAAGAAGCCTCAAGAGAATATGTTACACACCCGTAAAGTATACTTGTGGATCTCATAGATACCGGTTAAATCATATTCAAAACGTGCAGCAGGGTCCATCAGCACTGCCAAAGAGAAAGAAGAAGCTATGTAACTTTTAACAAATCAATTGATTCAGGACACTACAAGAGAGAGATCAATTGTTCTCTATCATATTCTCCAGTGTTGGTAAAAGTATTCAAGATAGTTACAGAGATGCAGATGGTACAAGCTATCTTTAAGATGAACACAGACCAAAACTAATGCTTGCAAAACCTTACAGAAACAGAGAGATGGGTATTGCAATATATATAGAGTTGCATCGATACTTAAACACAAGCTTAAAGGTCAACAAGCTAAATGGATAAAGCTTTAGTAATTTTGTTCACTCATTGGCGAAACTATGTTTCTTGCTCCTCTTCCTACAACGTCTATCTGCTTTCTAGATGCATTAAGAACAGAATATGCAAAAGACTAACCGTTATACGCATCGTTTATCTCTATAAATTTTTCTGTAGCCGCGCAATCGCCTTTGTGCTTATCAGGATGCCACTTCTGTAAATTGGAACCACAAAAAACATCCTCAGCCAGAGATTTTTTTTTTAAAAAAGCATCTTTCTTTTGATCTAGAAACACTCTAAAACCTCAATCTAAAAGCAACAACAAGGACATTTCAACAGATACACGAGAAGGGGTTGTTGAGTTTACTAACCAAAGCAAGCTTCCGGTAATTCAGTCTGATTAGTTCCTCAGTAGCGTCGTAATCAACTTCTAGAATCTTATAGTAATCCTTCAACACACAAACAAAAAGTCACAAGTTCCATATCAAAATGGAAGAATACATGAAAACACAATCATTTTTTTTTTTTGCAGAGAATTTAAAAGTAGACAACTTTTACAAACAAGAATCTAAAACGAAACAGTATCAGATCTTCATGTTCCACTAGCATCAAAACCAGACATTATCTAAACCAGATATCTAATGAGCCAACGTAATCTCTGCATTTCCCAGGAATATTTTACCTTGGGGGAAGGAGGAGACTTATCATTGTCTTCCATCGGACAGAGACACGAACTGAGGAGGAATCTCCTCGCACCTCATCAAATAGGAACACACCCAGAACTGAGGAGAATGAAAGTGTTTTCCTTTTCGGTTTCAACAAAATCAAAAACGAAACTTTCTTCTGAGAAAATGGGAAAGTTGAATCGAATCTTTGTGGGTTGCTGCGTGTGTCGGGAATTGGAGGAATGAAGAGAAGGTTTTGGATTCCTTTTTATAAAAAAAGTTTTCGAATCTCTTTTTTGGATATTTTGGATTTGTGACGAGGCCACCGGCCAATGTTTATCTATCTCTCTCTTTTCGGTTTTGTTTCAGACATCTTATCCTATATATCATCCACTTTGTTTTGTGTAAATACAAAAAAACTTATTTTAGTTTTTTCTTTCATACCTAAAATGCATATCAAGTTATCAACAACTCCGTCCGAAAAAATCTAAGTTTTAGAATTTTTTTATTTTTTTAAAATACATTTTTATATTTTCAATATATTATTTAGTGATAAATTACATTTCAACAAAATATAATTATATTTATTACAATTCTATTGGTTAAAAGTTATAAAACATAGTTAGTTACAAAAAATAATGTATTATTAACTAAAATTTCTTATGTTTTTTTAATGTTGTGTAAAAATTCTAAAACATTTTAAAAAATTGAAATAGATAGAGTATGTGTAATGCTGACTTGAGATTAGATGAACTGAACTAAACCAAATTCAAATTCACAAAAAAAAAAACACAAGACTGTATATTTTGCTTTGCAAGAATTCTGCAGAGGCCTGAGCACAACGGAAGCAACCAGACAAGAGAAATTGAAGCACTAACACCAAACCGTATTTAACTCTTTTCCAACTCTGGTTACAAATGAAAAAACAGAGAATAATGAAAAAAGTCATTATATGGAGTAATGACTTTTTTGTTTGTTTATTACTCTATTTCCCAATCTATTTTAGAGTAAATTATACAATGGAGTTGGAGATGCTCTAAGTAAAGTGTCTTGTTTCTTTCAAGTCGTAGTAGCTTCAACTTCCGGGTCAGTTTCCATTGGTACATTGGGAGAAGAAGTGTTCTTTTCTCGACCTCTTAACCGGGAAGAAACATTGTCAATTGCTGAGTTAAGTTGTTCGATTTTCTTATTCAACGTCTCTCTTGTTTTCTCTAAACCTTCATCGTAGTACGTTGGTGTTGTTGTGGCTTCTTGAAACCATACTCATCTTCTTCACTTAAAATCTATCTTCTGATCTGAAGCACCCAAGAATAAAAAAACAAATCTTTTAGCTAGATTTGCATGAGAATGATATAAACCAATCAGAATCATGAGAACAAAACCTCAATCAACTCATCATTAACAACAGAGTTCATACAAAAACACTATTTGATTAGTAACATAATCCAAAACCCTCTGAACATTAGTAGCTATGTATATATGTTTGAGAGAGAGTGACACTAAAAGGAGTGACCTGTGGAGCAAAGATATACGCAGCAGCAGCGCCAAACACAGCACCTCCGAGAATAAAACCAGCTATGAAATCACCACCACCACCACCACTTCTTCTCCTACTCCCCTCTCTGAATATCATTAAAAGAGCTAAGTTTCAACAAGACGTTCATTCACGCACACGAGAAAACTATACTTACCCATACCGTGCAGAAACTGAAAACTTACGACTACGGTTTGATTTCTTCTGAACAGTCAATACAGAAGTTTTACAAATGGAACTGAGCTTTGTGGTAGACAATCCATTTGCTTTCACATGATGACCACCTGCGCCCACCAGATTCAAGAACAACAAATCAAGAAGCTTTGCAATGTTCCCTTTTTTGTAAAAAGACATATGCATCTCTCAAGATTCTTCTCTCACAAATCAAAACGCAACTTAGAGTTCTAAGTTGTTTCTGATCTTCCCTCAAAAACATGAAATACTTAGTAAAGATGAGGGATTGGCAGTATATCATGCATGGGAGCATCAATAGACATACTTCGTTTGATTAGCGGGAAAAGAAAGTGAGAAGGAATTGATTACCTGAGAGAGGAAGATGAGCAACACAGGACGCCATTGGATATGTAAAACGAAGAGATCTGATGATGAACACTGGGAAGACAAAGAAGACACATTTGTCTGGATATCTTATACTATAGCTGAAATCACTAAAGTACCCTTCTACTGCGTCTTGAAAACTCACCACCAGTACACAGGTAATAAATAGAGAGGGGGATTCAGAAATCTTTTGTTATTCTATAGATTCCAACCAGTAATTAAAAAAAAAAACATTCGGTATCTTTCTTTCCCATCACCATTTTTACATATAAACCTGTGATTTTATCTCGTTGGAGTCTTCTTCAACAACTAAGGACACTCATAATAAAATAAACTTAACAATATAACCTTGTTATCTGGGAAGGTCTCTGAACAGAAAAAAGGGAGTATTCACATTCTTCTTCTCCTCTCCCGGAAACGAGAGTGATAACGACAGGGAAGTAGAGTCATCTTCTTCTTCTTTCTCTTTTTCTTTATTCATACTGTGACTACTTTGTCCGCTTGCGTTGGTTTTTCCCGCTAAGAATGGCAATAATCCAGTTGTTTGTTCACCTCTAAATGGCAGCTCGAGATTCGGGACTGTGCCTGATAAGACTGATGACGTGGAGGCTGACCTGGAAGTTTCAGAGGATACTCTATCTGATGGAGAGATTTTGCCGTTGAGAGGAGATATAAAACAATCGAGTCGTCATTCTCAGGAGGCAGCTTTGGATTTGGACTGAGTCGAGAGACTTGAGTGAGGGCAGCTGGGTTAGGCCAGTGTTCTTGAGGAGACTGTGCTCGGGTTAAGCCGACGCATCTCAATCGTTTGGATTCAAAGTTGTATTACGTTCCTTTACATTCAATAGATCATTGTGTATGTTTGGGATTGAGTTTAGAGAGTGATTGAGAGAGAATCTGTACCTAAACTCTATCAATTGGTGCGGTGAGCCGTTCGAAGCATCGCCTCGTGACGTCGAGATCGTAAGTAATGGCGACGGAGAGTATTGAGATTCCGATCTTCACCGGAGATGATTTACGGCAATGGATTGACTGGCTGATCAATTTCTTTGAACGGGAACAGTTTACGGATGATGATGATAAACTGAATTTCACTCAAAGCTTCATGGAAGGGGAAGCTAGAGCCTGGTTTATTCAGAGAGCAAAGATGATGATTTTCGGAACCTGGGATGAGTTGAAGCGGAGCTTGCTGATCCGTTTCGGAAGTTACGACGATCCGGAAAGAATCAAGATCTTACGGGAGCAAGATCAAAGATGGAAGACGTTGACAAATTCATGGAATCACTCTAACGAGATTGCAGAGTCGTCGAGTCCGTCATTACAGATTGAATTTCCAGTTTTTGATGGCTTCATGCCGTATTGTTGGATTCGCAAAGTAGAGAGAGTATTCAGAGCTGTCAAATATAGCGAAGAGGAGAAGCTTGATTTAGTGCATGTGAGCTTAGAAGGAGATGCTCGGAATTGGTATAGTGAGGAAGTGATCAAGGGTGAATTCATAACTTGGTTCAGTTTTAAGAAAAGATTGTTGGCTCGATTTGCACCAGAAGAAAATGGTTCTCACTCAAATGTTTCCACTCACGTTCCTGAGATTGTTCAAGATCTTGTGTTGAAGTCTGCGAAAGTATCTTCTGCAACTTTGGAGATGACTGAATCAATGAAAACACATGATTTGAATTCTAACGTTTGTGTTCCTGAGTTTCAACACGTGGAGAGTACAAGCAATGAAGCACTTCAAGCAGCATCTGAGACTTGTTTCAGTGCATTACCGGAGTCATACTATGGCCTTGTGCTAGAGGTGTTACCTTATGGAATTGGCAGTGACGGTTTATGTGTTCAGGATGGGGAAGAACCATACATCTTACAGGTTCATACAGAGGATGAATTGACACCACCATCAATAGATTCTGAGTCCTTACATTATGTACCCACGCTGGTCAACAAAAAGTTTCTTAGAGATAAAACAAGAGAGCATACGAGGAAGCAACGGTTATCTCCAAAATCCTGGCGGTTTAAATATAAAAAGAGAATGGAGATGAGTGTAAACAGTCAGCTTTGGGGTTTAACAAGGGTGAATGCAATCAGAGTGGGTTGGCTGCAGAAAAGACAAAACTCTTTGTTGTTGAGGAACAACGTGAGTGAGGGTGACATACTGGTGGAGAAGATTAACGGAATGGGTTCTGTTGCCAATGATGTTTCTGGGTTTGATGCTTTGGTGCAGTTTTCCGATAAGAACGATGCCGGTTTGAATAAAAAGAAGACCAAGAGGTATCATCAAACAAGAGATGTCAGGGATAAAGAAGCTACAACAGTAGATTATGCAGAAGTGCAACGGTTTTCTGATGTTCTTTTGACACATTCAGACCGAGAGCAGATACAACATAGGAAGAGGTGTTACAAAACTTGGCATTTCAAATACAAAGATGAGAGAATGGATTTTCTGTCGTTCAAGTTTACACAGAAGTCAGGTGTAACTGAGAAGTGGGAAAGCTTGCCACTGAATCTACCTGTTTGGTACTTTGCAATGATTGATAAAGGAGATCATTTTGCTATTTGGCATTGCTGGAAAGAAAGAAAACTAATGCAAAGCAGAGAGCTGTCTCTTTATCTTAGTCCTGCCAACGGGATCATGAAAATTATGGGCTTAGAGATCCAGGTCCTTAGAGTGGAACAAGTTGTTGATGTGTTTCTACATAAGTCAAGGGTGCATGATTATGTAATTGGCTTATCAGGAGATGCTACGTTAGAAAGATCCTTGACGTTGCTGTCTCAGTTCATAAAAGAAGATGTACAGAAGACAAAATTTTGCAAAGATTGGGGATTTAAGTACAAAGCTGCAACCAAGCTGGTTTACAGGAAATTTAAATGGACATCTAAGCTCCTACAAGATGTGGTGATACATTTCAGAAACGAAGTCACTCTTGCTCTGCATCACTCATTTCGGCGAAATCATGCTCCACGGCATACGCAACATTATTCTCCATCTCGTATGTTACACTATAAAGCAACAAGAAAGAGAATTCAGTTGTTGTCTTTGACCACCGAGCGTGCAATTCAAAAGCATTCATCTGCTATTTGGCACAAATGGAAAAGCAAGTCAAGCTACAATGGTACTTTTGTTTGGTTGAAACTCAGAACTTACAAGGACATAGCTTCCATGCTGTTGATGACTCAGACCGTATTATACCTTTCTGAAGTGTTCCACCTTCTGCAATCATCGTCCACTTTGCTGAGCTTACAAGCCACTGACGCCAGAGATATTGTGTGGTTGGCTCTGCCTATAGCTGCAGCATCTCAGATAGAGGATTCATGTCCAAATTTTTCACCACTCAAGCTTGGGGTCAAGCTTGTCAAAAGGAGGGGAGTATTGATAAGACTGATGACGTGGAGGCTGACCTGGAAGTTTCAGAGGATACTCTATCTGATGGAGAGATTTTGCCGTTGAGAGGAGATATAAAACAATCGAGTCGTCATTCTCAGGAGGCAGCTTTGGATTTGGACTGAGTCGAGAGACTTGAGTGAGGGCAGCTGGGTTAGGCCAGTGTTCTTGAGGAGACTGTGCTCGGGTTAAGCCGACGCATCTCAATCGTTTGGATTCAAAGTTGTATTACGTTCCTTTACATTCAATAGATCATTGTGTATGTTTGGGATTGAGTTTAGAGAGTGATTGAGAGAGAATCTGTACCTAAACTCTATCAGTGCCACCTAACCGTCTATCGTCATTGTTATTGCCAAATGGAATGAGATCATCGACTAGTTCAATGTCTTCTCCTTCCATATTCAAGTCCAAAGGGAACACGACTTTGGGACTCTTCTTCATCATCCCGGAATCATTACCAAATGTATCCCGCGAAATGCTGCTGCTGCTTTCGTTTTCTGTCTTTAGCTTCTTATGCGGAGATCCTTCGCATGAAGCTTCATTAACGAGCTCCATTTTCTGGTTCACGGTGGCGGGTTTTGTCAGTTCCCAAGCTTGACGCTTCCTGTGACTAGCCTGACTACAGTTAAGATCGTTCTCTAGTGGACTGACTTGGCCAGGGGGCGGAATCTCTGAGCCTGTGACAGTCAAAGGCAGATACTTTCTACCACCTAATTCTTGCTCTTCAATTTGCTGGACCTTCTTCACTACACTATCTCCAGAGTTTGATCCATTAGCTTGATAAGGAATAAGGTTCCCACCTGGTTCGTCCTCTTTAGGAACAACTTCCTCCTGCATTAAGGCCCGATGAAGTTAAGAGATGAATACGAGTTCAGATAGATGGAGACAAAGCATTTACGATTTACCCAAGGACTACGAACAACCCACCTTTGTGATCGATGCTCGCTCAACAGAGGATTCTCTGTCACTTGGATTCTCATGGCTAAACACATCTGTCCTATTTTGAGTTTCATGTATCTTGTGTGGGCTCTCACGTAGAGAAGACGCCTTCTCCAAATTCTTGGAAGGAGAACTCGTTGGGCACAAGTTATTGGGGTCTTGGTCACGCGGCAAAACATCTGAAGCAGGCAAAGCTGTGTTCTTTTGTGGGTTTGTACAAATCTCTTTTCTTCCTCGGAATACACCCCAAAGGAAATATAACATGTTCCAACCTGCAATTAATAAACTCTGTAAGAACTAAGAAGTACTACTTTCACACAAAATAAACTGGCATAATAACATTCCGCACAGATTTTTAAATCATGGGTCCTACGTTGGTAAGCATTCTTACGGTTACAAAGTACGAGGTTGGGTAAGGATTCTTACGCTGGCAACTCGGAGGAAGCTGGTTGGATGCAAAAATCAAAAGCTCAACATTATCGAGGTTTCCTTTCAGGGCTAAATCCCTCTTGATCATGTTATCTACGAGGGGCTTATAGTTTCTCTCGTAACTGTTTCACACAAGTAGCAACGAAACTCTCGTCAGTATAAAAATATTAGTCATACATTTGGACAAGTAAACACAAAATAAAAGCGAGTGAATAATAATAATCTTGAATGAAACATACCTCTCAACATCCTTTGCAAAGAAGAATAGAGCTATATGGTCTTCCTTAGTACCTATGTCTTGAAATTGTGCAGGCCATGTACTTAGCCGAGGTACTTCATTCAAGCTGAACTTTTCTGGAAATTTATTCACCACTTCAGCAACCTTGGGTGATGCTAAGGTTGATAGATGTGCTTGCATTCCGCTATGCATAGCTGACTGATTTCTACCTTTCCACACCTCCAAGTTTCCTCTGAAAAAATGATGTACAAACTTACAGTTCAATAGGCATTACATGGACATATATAAGAGGTATAGTTCAACGGAAAAGACAAAGGGATATTCTCCACAGAAAGGAAAGAAAACTTACTGCCATATAGACTCATGGTCTGGAATGGCTGAGCTTCTCAACAGAGCAGGTGGGGATACTAATGGCCAATCTCTCATGACGGACTTCAAAGATGGAATATTAACTTCAGGCTTCATATCAAGTTCCACAGCTCGTGAAGGCATCGCATCAACACCAGAGGGTACAAGCTGCTTTTCATTTGTTATAGCTGTCTGTTTGTACGGGTCAGGAGCAGGCCATAAATGTGTATGCATCTTTGGAGGTACCTGAGTTTGTAAGCTCTTATCAGAACTAGGATGTACATTAGACGCCAAGGGCGTATCACATTGCTCCAATACTCTGTTCTTGCCAAAGCTGGGCTTTTTACGAAGAGCAGCATCTACTGCTGCTCGCAACCTATTACCCTTATTTATATCCTCCCGAACATTTTTTGTGGTAGAAAGATCACTATCGGAAACGCCTGAGGTTTCATTAGATTCTGCAGTCTGGGCTCCTTTTTGAGTTGATGGTAAGCCTTTTGCATCAGATAACAGGCTCGACCTTTGGCGCTTACCAAAGCCTTCTTTGCTCTTCTTCCCTACCTCTCTAAATTCCCTGGACCGCGGTAATCTATCCTGCGAAGCTACATTATCGTTGCTTGGCACACCCTCACCCGCGCAGGAAGTGGATGGCAGTTCATCCTTACAGTCAGCTTGACTTGAACTTTGCTCGCGGGCATTGCACTTTTCATTTGTGGAAATATCACTTCCTGAAAAGAGAGATCATATACTAAAATGATTAAAAACATATACAAGCAGAATCCTATCAAAGATAACGTAACAGAAGTACCAATATATTGACTAAATGATAAGAAGCATACCAGAAGTAACAGGATTTTCTAGACGGTTTCGGTTTAGATTGCTAACTTGCTTCTTCAAGCTACCTCGTTTACCATCAGACTGCAAACCCTTCAAATCACGGGTACTGTTTGCATATGAAGCACCTGAACTGCTGCGTGAAGTAAGCTTCTGGTCGGTGGAGGCTGCTAGTGCATTAGCTTCTGTACTACGATCTTTCAGTTGCTTTGGGCTTTTGCCTTCTTGTAAATGATAAACTTTTGACGCAAGCATTTTTTCTTTTGAGTCGTTTCCACTAGAACTCCCAGTGTCTGTTGTTCTACTTAACTTTGATTTGCTTATATTTCCAAGAACCCCCTCCTTTATGTTAAGAGAAGTATCTTTCCCAATCTTCTTTCTTGGGATAACATCATCCATAAGTTGCACTTTGGTTTTCGAGCTCGAACTATTAAAGGAACTAGATTTCAAAAATCCACCTGGACAAACAAAGTAGTAATGTTTTATCACCATAACTATGACAAAATAGATAAGGCACAGTTGCGCTTAAGGAGAGCAATCCCATTATGCAGCCTACCTTTTGGAGTTTGAAGCTGTGAACCAGTAGAGCGTGCACCTTCTATCTTATCAGTGAAAGATGATTGATGGTTTAGCTTTCCCCTTGGACTGTCTAAGCCCTTGAATGATGTTTCCCGAGATAAAGCACCTATTCTGGGGAGAACAGATTTCTTGGGTGACCCAGTTGAATCTTCAACCGCCTGTCTTTTAGCATCTGGAGCTGCCTCAATGTTCTCTGCGTGCCTTTTTCCTGAGCTATGAGGACTGAGGATTGCTTCAGTTTCTCTTTTTCTCTTACCTTCTGCATGTTTCAAGTTCGTTAGAAAATTTTGAAACAGAAAATGTGAGTCTAAATTTTGTTTGCTAATTCAATACGCTATTTTCCCCAAAATAGCATGTTTGGTTACATATTCAGCATTACCTTGCTTCTGTTTTTCAGCTTCCTCGGCAAACTGACATTCTTCACAGAGCCAATCACCCTCAGGAACTGCACTGAGCCTTTCCCGCATGCAATAGCTGAGTAAAACAAAACTATATTATTAGCACAGAAAATGGAACGCATGACAATCAATATCAATAACTAATATCTAACTAAAATCAAATCAAATTATAATACTAACAATACGAACACATCCTGAATCCAATATTGCCATTAGAATGTTTTCTTTCACATAAATAGAAGAGCAGGCTTACGTGTGTTCTGCACCATCACTGCATCCGGTGCAGATAGCAAGTAGATCTTCACGACCCGCATCTCCACAGATATCACAAACTTTTACCTATTCAACAACAAAAAAGGAAAAGTCTCAGTTTCTTAAAAAATGCACGCATAAATTAAGAGTAGATATTACAGCAAAACAACAACGTAGGTGTATCACTAATTTCTAATATGAGACATAACCGCAATACTTACATCATGTAAGACCATTTCAGAATCGCTCTCGCTTTCAGACATAGCTGATGAGACTGACTCATCTGATTTATTGAAGGAGGCGCTTTTACTTGACTTCACATCCTTCCGGTTCTGGCCAGAAGGTGTGGATCCTTCAACTGAAGGCTCCTCTTTGTCTGTGTCACCCTGTGGTCCTAATTTTTCCCATTCTTGCAATATCCCGTCTTCCTGGCCCTCTAAACGGGTAGAGCTCTGATCTAACACATTAGCTGATGCAGAGACTTTATGTCTCATCCCGCTCCCAGAAGAAGATGTCTTCGAAGTCATTGCAACAGCTCCGGAATCATCCGATATCCCAGAACGTCTGGTTGTTTCCCTACTCTCAGTATTCTCGGAGAGAGCATCATGACTGGAATTAACAAGGTTGCTTGCTTCACTAGCAGTGTTATTTGAAGGCAAAAGACGGTCCTCATTTACAGAACACTGGCTGCCAGCTACTCCGCGGCCATTTTCATCTGATGACTCGTCAGATTTTGATCCTGTGAAACCCATGTTACGATGGGTACATGATGAACAAGGAGCAGAACAAACATTGCATGTTCCAGGGTCCATTTTCGAAAACCCCCTCTGATTCGTTGAACGGTTACCAACTCTTCTATCAGCCTGCACATGATATAATAACAGTTAAGAAAACAAAACATTCCTCAATATCAATGAGTTAACAAGGACAAGCTGTCTCATTTCAATTCTTCTAAACTACTTAAACAAAAAAAAAACAGATTATTCATGAACTACACCACAAAACTATATTTTCAAACAAGATCGAGGAGCAAACTCGTGATTTAACTGGTCCATATAAAGGCAATAGCATTAGATGAAGCTGTTATATTAGCTGCCAAGTGTATAATAACACCAAGACAAATACTCAGAAACAACACCAACTCTAGATGCAAAACATAGATTACTATTCTCCATCAAAAAAATGTCATGATCACTGCATATTCATATCACTTCATGATCTAAGCCTAAGATATGCCATTCTCACCACTCCTTCTCATCCAGGAAACAGACAAAAACAATATAACAAAAAAGGAAAAAGAGGAGTTATAGCTAATCTCACCATCTGCAATAAAACCAATAAGCCTGCTCACAGAGCGGTTCCTATCGAGCTCTTCCAACTGTTACAAATGGACAAAGAACTTATTAAAAAAAAAATTAATTGCTAAACAACAAATGTTTTCAATCTTAAACCAAACATAATATAGTGATGCAAATCAACCCAGGAAAGAGATCAATTTACCAATCAAATTCACAGAGAATCGTAACCCATAAAATGCGGAATCTTAGAGATAATCTAACAAATTTATAATTTATTTTTAAAAAAAAAAAATCTAACAAAATTGGGGAAATAACATTTGCATGATTCAGGTCTGAAGATCACCTTCTCTTTCTAGAATTCGATTTTCCCCCAAATCTGGAGCAAAAGAAACCCTAATTCCCCCCCTCTCCAACTCCTACAAACCCTAACTTCTCGATTCGATTCGATTCCTATCTTTTACCCTCTCACACAAAACTCTCTCTCTCGCTCTCTATCCCCTTCAGTGTTTCTAAGATTTGAGTGATGGCTCTCCCTCGGTTCTCGCCTTTCGTCGTGATTATGCAAAACAACAAAGAGCCAGAGATGAAAACTGTATACATATATATATATACCTCTCAGGATCTATACTTAGATACATAATATTACAGTTGTATACATTAATTAATTATTTTGACTAATATTAGTTTGTTATAGATTAAGCTTAATAGAATTTAAACGTGGTTGCTGACTTACTGGTTTGTTTAGCAGTAAATATATAATTACATTTACTTTATTACTTTCTACCTTGTCTTTGTGTCTCTGACTCTCTCTTTTTTTTTTTGGGTACGAATCTTTACTCGTAGGACTTTTAAACGTAAAAAGTAATATATCTCTGGTCCATATCTCTCCGTTATCCCTTTCCGTTCTTAACTTATTTTTTGGGTCAACTTTTTTATTTTGGTAAAATCTTTTGGGTCAACTTTCCTTAAATTAAATTAAATTAACTAAGTGGTGATAGCCTAGTGGCAATCTCTTGGGATTTGGTGTGCACCCACATAACTCCTCAGTCCGATTCTCTCTAGGAACAAAGTTATCTATTTGGCCAGTCTGGGTTTGGGTTTTGGTCCAAGTGATTTACATGGTGGACCGTAACAAACGATTGATTCATCCCTGACATTAGTCAGAAGGTATTCTTAACCCGGATCAGGCAGTGTGGTAGTCAGTCTACTATGTAACATCGACCGGATCAGCCGATAGGGCATATCAAAAAAAAAACTTTCCTTAAATTTAAAACCTTTTTTTTAATAAAGTAAAGTAAATTTACATATTATCAAATTTGTTTGAAAAAGAGCTTAAAGCATGCAGAGCCATTCAAAGCTTGAAAAGGAGCTTTACAGCCCATGACTGATAAGGTTGCCAGAGTCATAGTGCTAAGGTGAACTCTTCTACTACTTTGTCACGGAGTCGTAATACCTCCGAGGAGACTTACTTGTTTTTTGAACTCTACATTGTCACTTGCTTTTGATTTCACTGCCGTATTTTGAAAACGTGTGTCACCTAAGAATCTAAGATGCTTTGTTATGCGTCTTCTGAATTAATCATAGCCTTTTTGTATGGAACAGGGAATATACATGCAGGATCAGTTCTGAGATCGTCTGAGCTATCATTCTTGTAAAACTGATTCATAAAACTACAGATGTTGGTCATGTTAGTTGTCGCTTCTCTTAGTGCTTAAGACTTTGCACATGGCTTTCTTTTGATCTGATGATGTTTATATCTGCTTTAGGCTTTACTTGGAGACCCGAGAGACAGGATCCAATACTGGAACTTCGATGAACTTCAATCTGTAAGTCTTCAGCATCCTAATTATACCTCTCAGATTCACTTGTATATATTTCCATTACTTTGGAAGTTTTGTTAATAAATTATCAATGATCATGTTGTATCATTCTGATCAACTTAAAGCAAACAGGTTACAGGATCAGTTCTGAGATCGTCTGAGCATCATTCTTTGTAAAACTGATTCATTGAACTACTGATGTTGTGTTACTTATCGCTTCCTCTTGGTACTGGAATCTCACAAGATCCTCCACTGTACATGCAGCCAGAGAGGCACAGCTCTATTGCCTTCCATGCACGAACACGTTGATTTTGTGAGTATTTCTTTGCTTCTATACATTTTCATACTGACATTGCCTTTTTTGATACAATGATTAATTTCGATATTACTTTTCCTTTTCTGGAATGTGATTAGATAGATTCCCATTGGCACAAACAATGTATACAACACATATGCATACACAAAGCGACAAGGTTTGTGATAATTGATTATATAGGCACACGCTGGCGCAAGAGCACGCTGATGTTATTAACATCCATGGCTGGTATGTTTCAGAAAAAAAAAAACATGCATGACTGGTATCAGTCTTTGAGTATTCTTTTACTAAGTCAAGCCTGAAGATTCTTATACTAATTAGTCATCACTCATGTACACCATGATTTAACATTTTTTTCCACAGTTAGAATATTCAAACCCATGGGACAAGCCGAAACCAATGCGTGTGAATGGATATTCTAAAGTCTACAGGCTGCAACCAGAGAGACGACTTGACTTAAGAAAATCTTTATAACTCATTATGCTCAAGTTTTGGCTACAATATTTCCACTTACTAATTGTTGCTAAAACCTCTACCTCTTCTAATTTTCTATTGAAAAAACGCTCACAACCACAAAAAATGTCCTTCATAAACCTGGTGGCAACTTGTCTATGGATCCTGCTGGTGTCAAGCTTCACAGGCGCCAACGAGGCCAACATAAATTGCTTGAGGACTATACATTCCCAAGTTAAGGATCCAAATGGATACTTATCGAGTTGGGTATTTGGCAATTATTCTGCAGGTTATATCTGCAAGTTCAGTGGTGTGACTTGCTGGCATGATGATGAGAATAGGGTTTTGAGCATTAAACTTGCTGGTTGTGGTCTCCAAGGGGATTTTCCTATTGGGATTAAAAATTGTACTGATTTGGTAGGTCTAGATCTTTCTAGGAACAACTTCTCTGGAGTTTTACCATCTAACATAGCCTCCTTGGTTCCACTCCTTACAACTCTAGACCTCTCTTACAATCAATTCTCTGGTGAAATCCCAGCCAGTTTACCAAATATTACCTTTCTAAACACTCTTATGCTTCAGCATAACCAGTTCACAGGTCAGCTTCCTCCTGAGCTAGTGTCACTTCAGTGGCTCAAACAGTTCTCTGTGGCATACAATCAACTGACCGGTCCTGTCCCAAATTTCAACGAAGCCTTGGGAATTGGAGTGGAGAGTTTTGCTAATAACACGGGTTTGTGTGGTCGGCCTATGGATGCTTGTGTTGACCCGTACGAAGATATGATCCGGTTTGGGAAGATGGGTGCAGCAGTTGGTGCAGCTGTATTTGCACCAGTAAGTGTGTTCTTAGGCTGGTTCTTCAATGGTAGGAAGGAGAAACAAAGAAATATAAGACACTGAAGCTGAAGTTGTGTACACTTGGGATTGAAACACATGTTTTAGTCAATCAATATCACATTACTTTCTGCATCTTAATACAACGATGATATGCATCAGTATTAATGAAATGATTATATCTACCCTACATATACCTGAGAAAACTATGATTTGTAACATGGTTTGTTCTTAATTTGAACACCTCTTTTACCCCATACAGAAAATAGAATTGTAGTAGCCGCCGAAATCTGCAATTTAATTCCCTGTTGTACTTAAATAGCGCATAGATTATTTCTTGGTTGAGAAATCTGAAACTATCCAAACATGGAAGTTATATAAAATGCAAAACACTTTTTTATATAAAATGCAAAATTTGATTGCTTCTATGGCTAGTATTGAGGTTTATGTTCTCTACGTACATGAGTTAATTAACTTAATTATATGCCTAAGTTTGTTGATAGGCCATTTGCCAAAGGGGGCTGCTGACTGTGGAAGAGAAGCATGTACCAGTTATGTATACTTTGTACACAGTGTACATAGTGGATTTGAGTAACAAGCCATAGTGGTGAACTCTTGGGATCTCCTTAATGTGTTTGAATTCACATGATTCCTGATTTAATGACAGTAATTTCCTTAGTTTTTTCAGTATGATGTGTTCTTGTTTAATGTTTCTAGTAAGATTAGACATAATATTCTAATTTGATTTGTTATTCATTTCGATTCAATCCAAAAAATTCGAACTTAACTAAAGTGTCCGAGTAAATCAAATATTTTCAGGGACATAAAAATTGTTTAGCCACGGTTGAATATTCAAACCCATGACTTTTCTTAAGTCTCCTCCCTAAACTGCCTTTTTTTTAACATTGGTCAAATCCCTAAACTGCGTTTACTGGACAAGAGAACGACATGTGACTTGAAAAAGTCTTTACAATTCCCCAAGTTCAAGTTTTGGGTACCGTAACAATTTCCACTTGCCATTGCTTCTGTTATCATCTCTCTTGTTGTTATTGCTCTATTAAGAAGACCAAAATCACAAAACAACAAAAAATGTCCATAACAACCCTGGTGTCGTCAACTTGTCTCTGGATCTTGCTGATGTCTAGCTTCACAGGAGACGCAAACGAGGTCAACATAAATTGCCTGAGGAGCATAAAATCTCAAGTTAAAGATCCCAAGCAACATTTATCAAGTTGGGTATTTAGCAACGTGACTGCAAGTTCTATATGCGGTTTTATTGGTCTGCAATGCTAGGATGAGGACAGGGTTTTGAGCATTAGACTTGCTGGTTTTGGTCTCCAAGGAGAATTCCCTTTAGGGATTAACCAATGTTCTGATTTGACAGGTTTAGATCTTTCTGGAAACAACTTCTCTGGAGCTCTACCATCTAACATATCCTTCTTGATTCCATTTGTTACAACTCTAGACCTTTCTTACAATCAATTCTCCGGTGAAATCCCAGCAGGTTTATCAAACGTTACCTTCCTGAACACTCTTATGCTTCACCATAATCAGTTCACTGGTCAGCTTCCTCCCGAGCTAGCGTCACTTCAGCGTCTCAAAGAGTTGTCAGTAGCAGACAATCAACTGACCGGTCCTGTCCCAAAATTCAAAGAAGCCTTGGGGATTGGACAGGAGAGTTTTGCTAATAACACGGATTTATGTGGGTTGCCTATGGATTATTGCGTTGACCCGGAAGAAAATGTGATTTGGTTTGGGAAGATGGGTGCAGTAATTGGTGCGGCTGTGTTTGCACCAGTAGGTGCCTTGTTAGGCTGGTTCTTCTTCAAATGGTAATTAAGAAGGAGCTAGAAACAAGGAAACATAAGACATTGAAGCTGAATTTCTACATTTGGAATAGGAACACATGTCTTAATAAGACATTGTTGTCTTTCTCCCAAGTCAGATCTTCTTGGAAAGTTGTGTCTTATTCAGCTGATATGTAATATGTTCGATATACATGAGTTTATATGTTTCTCATCCAAGTAACCCTGTACATTGATTGAATAAAAGAATTTCACTCTGATGTGATAGAAAGCATGCATCCCGGAGCCATTCAAAGCTTGAAAATGAGCTTAATGCCATGGCTGATATAAAAAATGTTGCCATAGTCATGCTAAGGTGAACTCTACTACTTTGTCACAGAGTCTTTTTTACCTCCGAGGAGACAACTTGTTTTTTTTGAACTTAAGATGTTTTCTACGCTGGTTTTATTAACCTCCATGACTGATGTATCTATCAGTCTTTGAAGATTCTTACACTAATTAAGTCTGATACAAAAGCCTGAAGATTCTTATACTAATTAGTCATCACTGATGGACACCATGCGTTTCAGAATTCATATATTTTTATGTCAAAGTGATTTTATTATTTTCTTATGAATAAAATCATTTTAACTGAAAAAAATTGCAGGTAATGACAGTCCTTGATCTTCGTAGCCGCAATGATATGGACAAGAGTGATGGTTGTTCGCTGTCGGTTTGATTGGACTAAACAACAGCACAGGTCATTTTCGTCATTATACCAACCTTCACGTTCTTAATTTTCTTTCCACTTTAAAATTAAAAGAAGAAAATAGTTAGTGGTTAGTTGTATTTTTCTGATACATCGGATCGGTAGGAGAGAATCCGAGTTCTTAAAAAAACAAAAGTTTTGTAATTTTCGCTTTTTTGTTTGGGAGTGTGGACACTCTGGAGACAGGTCTTCTTCTATCATTCTTCTTCTGGGTCTCTTCTTCCTTTGCACTTTCTCCATATCTCTCTCTTGATCTGAATCCAAAAATTCGTTTTTTGCAAGACGTTCAACATTGTTGTTGTAATCCACCAACTTCATCTTCTTCAGTTCGAGCGTGACGGTGGCTATGTCTTCGAAGACTAAGTAAGTGTCTTTACTCTGTTTCACTCTGTTTTAGTTTTAAGTAGACGATCTGATCTGAAAGTTACTATTTTTAAGAAATTGTCAATGATGGTCGAGCGAGATCTGTTTTTTTCTTACTGAAAGTTTCAATCTTTTGATCGAATTGTCTCCGTTTGCTTTCTTGTCTGAAATCCAAGTGTTGTTTGTGTCTTGTCGGAAACAGAACTAGTTTGTCCGAAACTACTCCGGGGAAATCATCTCCTGCAACTCCAAGAGTGGCGAAATCGAGTAGGGCAGTGAATAAACCAGAGTCCACTTCTCCAAGTTCACGCCTTTCACTTGATCGTTCTTCACCATCTTCAAAGTCTTCTTCTGTTGAGAGACGCTCACCAAAGGTTCCAACTCCACCTGAGGTAATAATTGTTGAGAGTTTCTCTGTATATAGATCGAAGTTAGATAATGTTATGTATGAAACATACAAACATTTGTCTCTATTCTACTCAGGTGGTTATGTAACTTAGTTGTCTCTATATGGTTTGCAGAAAACTCAAGCGCGGGTAGTAGTGGCCAAAGGATCAGCAGAGCCGCAGACTAGGTTGACTCTGACTCAAATCAAGGAAGATCTCAAGAAAGCGAATGAGAGGATATCTTCATTAGAGAAGGAGAAAGCTAAAGCACTTGATGAACTCAAAGAAGCTAAAAAGGAAGCTGAAGAAGCATCTCTGAAGCTGGACGACGCTTTAAAAGCTCAGAAAAACGTCGAGGAGAATTCCGAGATTGAGAAGTTTCAGGCTGTTGAGGCAGGGATCGAGGCAGTTCAGAAGAAAGAAGAAGAGTTGAAGAAAGAACTCGAGAACGTCAAGAATCAACACGCTTCAGATTCCGTTGCTCTTCTTTCGGTTACACAGGAGCTTCAGAGAGTTAATGAAGAGTTGGCTAAGGCCAATGAGGTTAAGAGCAAGGCCTTGACCCAAGCTGATGATTCTAGTAAGACTGTTCAAATTCATGCTGAAAAGGTTGAGATTCTGTCTTCTGAGCTGACAAGGTTGAAAGCTTTGCTTGATTCATCTCAAGAAAAGAAGGAGATCTCGGAAAGCGAGATGGTTGCTAAGCTAGAAGAGGAGATTGTGGTTTTAAAAAGAGATCTTGAGAAAGCGAGAAGTTTTGAGGCTGAGGTCAAAGAGCAAGAGATGATCATCAAGAAGCTTAATGTTGATCTTGAAGATTCCAAGATAGGAGAGTCTTGCGCACAGAGCTCATCTGAGGAGTGGAAAAGCAAAGCCAAAGAGCTTGAGTCACAGGTAAAAGAAGCTAACAAGCTGGAGAGATCTGCGTCTGTATCTCTGGAATCTGTGATGAAACAACTCGAAGGAAGCAATGATAAGTTGCATGACGCAGAATCCGAAATCATCAATCTCAAGGAGCAAATCATGACGTTGGAGGCAACAGTTGCTAGACAGAAGGAGGATCTTGAGGAAGCTGAGAAACGGTTGGGGAATACAGAAGCAGAACTGTGTAAGATTGAAAAAGAAGTTAAGAAGTTGCAGAACGAGCTTGAAACTAAGGAGGGGGAGAAGAACCGGGCGTTAGATAAGGAGCAAGACACTTCTTTAAACGTACAAAGGCTATTGGAACAGAGGAAGAAGCTCTTAGCAGATTTGGAAAGCTCAAAGGAGGAAGAGGAGAAGAGTAAGAAAGCAATGGAGAGTCTAGCTTCTGCCTTGCACGAAGTTTCGAGCGAAGGAAGAGAGTTGAAAGAGAAGCTGTTGAGCCAAGGCGACCAAGAGTACGAAACGCAGATAGAAGACTTGAAGTTGGTTATCAAAGCGACTAGCGAGAAGTATGAGAACATGCTTGATGAAGCGAGACATGAGATTGATGTTCTTGTGAGTGCGGTGGAACAGACTAAGAAACATTTCGAGAGTTCAAAGACGGAGTGGGAGATGAGAGAAGCTAACTTGGTGGATTACGTGAAGAAGATGGAAGAGGAAGTTGCTTCAGTGGGGAAAGAGATGAACAGGTTGGATGGTTTGCTGAAGAGAACGGAGGAAGAAGCTGATGCAGCTTGGAAGAAGGAAGCAGAGACGAAAGAGAGTTTGAAAGAAGTGGAAGATGAGGTGGTTTGTCTTCAGGAGTCTCTTGGGGAAGCGAGAGATGAAAGCGTGAAGCTTAAGGAGAATCTGTTGGACAAAGAAACTGAGTTTCAAAGCGTCATTCACGAGAACGAGGAACTGAAGGCAAAGGGAGATGCTGCGTTAAGGAAGATCGAGGAGTTATCAAAGTTACTAGAGGAAGCAAGATTGGCCAAAGCAGAAGAGGAGGAGGTTGAGCTCAGTGAAAGCGAGAAAGACTATGATTTGCTACCGAAAGTGGTTGAGTTTTCTTCTGAAAACGGTCATAAGAAAACCAATGATGAAGAAGCTCCACAAGAACATATCAGCAATGGTAATGGCAATGGTGTGGAGGAGAAAGACATGAATGGGAAACCCGAGGAGGTGAAAACAGAGAAGAAAGAAGAGTCTCCAGATGATGACAAAGATAATTCAGTTGAAGTTATCTTCAAAATGTGGGAAAGTTGCCAAATAGAGAAGAAAGAAGCTGTTCCAGACAAGAAAGCAGAACTAGAGTCTCAGGAAGAAGAAGAAGATTCAAGCAAGATAGATGAAACCTCGACAGAGAACGTGGATGAAACAGGAAACGTGTTAACTGCAGAAGATGAGCTTGTGATGGAGAAGAAACTCAAGAAGAAGAAGACTTTGCTTGGTAAAGTTGGTAACCTTCTCAAAAAGAAAGCAGCAGTAAACCCGAAATAACAAACTCTTGAGGTAAGGAAAAACATTTAAAAGCTTATTATATGTAGAGAAAACATATATATTTGTATACCATTTTGATGTCATCAGTGTTCTTGGTTATTGATTCTTTTGCTTCTTTTCGATTGTAACAACAATGATTCTTGTCCCTTTTTTGTTAATGTAAAGGTTTGTGTTTTTTCTCATTGTTTTTAAAATAAAATCGAATCCAAAATTAAATGGGATAACTATTTAAGTCATCATTCAATATGGTTTGATTTAATTAAACCTTGTTCAAAAAAGTATATATATGTTAATTTTAATATATACTAGATTCTGACCCGCGCGGTTGCGCGAGATTCTTTATGTTATATTTCAAACTTTATGATATAATGATATTTTTATGAATTTGGGTTGTGGTTGGTTCAAAAAGTATAGTAATAGTTAATTTATTAATGAATTCGGATTTCGTTTGAGTTTAGTTATTTTAATTTTTGTTTTGGTTCAAATAAAAATATTAAGAATCTGATAAAATTTTGAGTTTAATTTAAACCCGTGGATGTAGATAAGAATATAAAATTTTTGATTTTGATTTTGATTTAGGTAGCTATATTTTCACATTTTATATTTTTGTTATAATTAAAATAAAATAAATTTATAATTAAAATTTGATTGGTCATTAATATTTTAAATGAATTACTGAAATTTCAGAATTTACTAATAACATATTTTTTAAAATAGTAAATGAACCAAAGGTTGTATATATTTTTGTATATAAACATTTTAAACAATATATTTCTGAGAGTTTCAAAATAATTAAAAGTATAATATATAGTTGTAGATTTAAAAGTTTAACCTGTGTTAATACATTTATTTTTGTATGAAAGTATTATATAGTTTAAGAATTTTAACCCATTATAATGATGAGTGATAATTTATCTACGTGAAAGAATTAAAAGTATAAATTTTCTTAATTTACTTATTAAATATATTTTTTATATTTAATTTATATAGCATTGCTATCTTTATATAATACAAAATATAATTATAGAATTTATAAAAAAATGGTATAGAATTTTTATTTTGTTTTTTATAATAAAATTTAGTTAAAATTTTTATATAATAATATTATATTACTAATTACGAAATTTATTAATATATTATTTAAAAAATATTTAATTTTTAAGTAAGATTTTGTTAGATTCTTTCTCAACAGATTTTATTATAAATTAAAAAGAAAAAACAAATTTATAGTTAGTTCATTATTAATATAAATAATCATTATGTCAAAATTAATCAAATGGTCTTACTAAGACTTGTTTATAGTAGATAAAAATAGAACTCTATTTTAATAGAGTAGATATATATATATATATATAAAATTAATTATAACAAAAATTAAAATAATTAAATAGAAATAAATATAAATATAAAACATAAAATATTGAAAATATAATTAACTTTTTGTTTATTCACAGCATGGATTTTTTAATAGATTTAATGGGTTTTATCTGGTTCAATAATTCATTTACGTGATCGGTCTGGTTTTAAAAACTGATTTTCATTTACGGTTTCTTCTCGATTGTAACAACAATGCTTCTTTTCGGTTTATTTCTCTCTGAGTCTGCGTCCGCGCTATGGTTCGCAAAACGTTTGTCGTCGTTCACCTGAATAGCTACGTTTACCACGTGAATACTTCAGTTCCAAGAGCCCATTAAGAATAACATGGCCCACGAGAAAAAAGGGAAGCAGCATAGCCGTCCATCTTATGAAAAAGACTTGCACTATTCGACCTTCACACGCTTACACGTGTTAAACATTCTCCACTTGCACCCCCACACGTACCTATATTCCATTCCACACGTGTACAACATTCTCTTCTCTCTCTCTCTGTTATTTCATCTTCATGAAAGGCGATCCCTTTCGATCTTTCCCTCTTCGATTCGCTATAGATTCTGTATCATCTCTTCGATCTCACCCAGTTCCGTGTAGAATCTCACATTCTCTGGGATCCTTAACTTCCAACCCTCCCTCGAAGAGCTTTTGACTCAATGTTAACCTAACTCTGTTTCCATTCAAAACAGAGCAACAACAGCCACAAGATGTCAGATTCTGCCCAAGAGAGATACCGAGTCGGATACGCTCTCGCAGCGAAGAAGCAGCAAAGCTTCATCCAGCCTTCTTTGATTGAGCACTCAAGGCAACGAGGCATTGATCTAATCAAGCTCGATCCAACGAAACCCCTGTTGGAACAGGGGAAGCTCGATTGCGTGATCCACAAGCTTTACGACGACGACTGGAAACAGAATCTACGTGGGTTTCGCGAGAAGTGTCCTAACGTCCCTGTAATCGACTCGCCGGAGGATATCGAGCGGTTGCACAACAGGGTTTCGATGCTCGAAGTGATTACTCAGTTAAAGTTTCCTGTTTCGGAAAGTGAACGTTTTGGCGTCCCGAAGCAGGTCGTTGTGATGGATCCGAGCGCTTTGAGCGGAGGAGGGGGTTTAGGGGAGCTTGAGTTTCCGGTGATCGCTAAGCCCTTGGATGCAGATGGGAGTGCGAAGTCTCACAAGATGTTCTTGATATACGATCAAGAAGGGATGAAGATACTTAAGGCACCTATTGTGTTGCAGGAGTTTGTGAATCACGGTGGTGTGATCTTTAAGGTCTATGTGGTTGGAGACTATGTGAAGTGTGTAAAGAGAAGATCTTTACCTGATATCTCCGAGGAGAAGATCGGGACGTCGAAAGGGTCTTTGCCCTTTTCGCAGATATCGAACTTGACTGCTCAAGAAGACAAGAACAAGGAGTATGGTGAGGATAGGAGCTTGGAGAAAGTGGAGATGCCTCCTTCGCGTTTCTTGGAAGAGTTGGCTAAGGCGATGAGGAAATCAATGGGTCTTAATCTCTTTAACTTTGATGTGATTAGGGATGCGAGAGATGCTAATAGGTACCTTGTTATTGATATTAACTACTTTCCTGGTTATGCTAAGATGCCCTCGTATGAGCCTGTGTTGACGGACTTCTTTTGGGGCGTGGTTACAAGGAAGAATCATGTCTAAGAACAAATCTGCTAAAGTTGGAACTTTTGTTAGGGAGGGGTTTCTACCGTTGCAATATGTTCTGGAATTTGTTGCAACTGCCATTGAAGACATCTCAATCTGTCTTATGGTGACTTAGCTGCTCTGCTAATTTTCATTTGGATTCTTGAAGTTGTGCTTCTTCTTTTTTTTTTATTATTGTTTCTTAGGTGTTCTTCTCTTGATTTACTTCCAAGTTTTGCAAAGCCTTGTTCAAATGCATAACTGTTGCTACTCTTGAGAAATGAGAATCATTGGATTTCTAAGTTCTTGGTCATTTGCTCTGTTCTTAACTCTTGGTAGTAGTGTAGTGTTCTTAACTGTTGCTATGTCCTAAAATTTTGTTATGGTCTTTTCATATAAACAACTTAAACAAGAGACATGGAGAAAGATGGTTTGCAAGATATCTTCAACTTGTATCTGCATCCTCTGCTTTCTTGTTTCTGCATTGTTGTACAGAATGAAGACCAATTATAATATAGGTCCTTTTTTAGATCATCTTGAGCGAGGTCTGTGATTTGTCCAAACTTCCGCACGAATCTCTTAGAAACATTTATGATGGAGCGAGCTTGATGCATTTTCACCTCCTCAGATGTTAATTGAATCTAGAACTCTTTTTCACATTTATGAGTTTCTTATTGAATCTTAATGATTACGTCCTGAATATAAAAGTCTTTGATTCTATTCTCGTCGTCCAATGGTTGATTTTGATAATCCAAAAGTTGAAACCACTGATTAAAGCTTCTCCAGCATCTTATTCTATTATTTGATGTGTGAATATTCCCACACACGCATATGTGTATGTGTCTATATTCATATTGGGGTTGGCATTGATGCTTTAGCAACTTGGATGAAGTTGATGAGAGAGATGTTCTGTGATTGTTATTTAATTCTTTTCCATTATCGGTGGGAAAAGAAATTCAGATAAAAAAAATAGTACCGAATCATAATTGAAATTGATTAAATATCCTAATAAATTCAAAATTTTGGTATTTAAAGAACCGAATACGATTCTAAGGAGTATTTCGAATATATCCGAAATAGATTTGTAAATCTAAATATATTAATTATTATTAAATTTAATATATACAAAATATCTAAAATAATTAGTAAGATATTTTGAAGTTGAAAATATATACAAAAAGTTTTAAAAAATAAATATTACTTAAAATATTTATTGATTTTCTATCAAATATTCAAGTAAACTAATTTATATGTTAACTTTTATATATTTTTGACATATATTATTTAAATTTAAAATGTTAATTTTAGATATTTTAGTATACTTTATTTAAATTTATAGGTTAATTTTAGATATTTTGGCCCATATTATTTAAATTTATATGTTAATATGTTATTTTGTTTTCAGATTTTGAAAATATTTTAAGTATAAGAAAATTAAAAAATTAAAATGGATTATCTAAATTTAAACTCGCAAATATTCAAACTGAACCCAAACTGAAATTTATAAAAATCCGAATAAGATTATAATCAGTAACCCTGAAAACTTAAAATCCAAATAAATCTGAACTGAATTTGAATGGGTGCAGTAATTAAGGGAATGACTTGGATCATCCCGAATATTTATGATCTTTTAGTTATATAAACAAAAGTTGAGAGCAAAATATAATAACTGGACTGATAAATGATACAAGTACCATACGAGCAAAATAAAAATAAAATGAAATTTATTTTATATATATTATTTTTAATAAAGAATATATATTGCAGGTGCGATTTAATAAATAGCTATTAAATCGAGTGAATTGTTTTTGTTACGGCCAAAACCTCTTTGTTGTTTTTTATTCTTCTAATCAGATGAGTAATAATTTTATATGAAAAAAAACAGTTGAGCTATTAAAGGTAGAAAAGCTGTATCAATTAAATAAACATCATGTCTATCAAACTATTACTATTTGAAAAAACAACTGATAGAACTTATGAAGTACTAATCATCTCTAAGAACGAAGTTTAATCTACAGATTTTAATCATAAAGCGGATTTTGGTGTAAATTTGTGTGATATACACTTTTAATAGTGAAAATTTGAGTTCCCTGCTATCGAAGGCATCATCAACCCGTAAAGGAATATAATTAACCTTTTTGACTGCGTCGAACTTCAAGTCTCTCACGCTTCACTGTTAATTAGTGTTAATTAGTCTTTTCACTTTCTGATTTTTATATACTTCCTGATATAGTCCTTCCCATTATATTTGACTTTACGTACGGTAAACGACTATGAGAAGGTAATTCAAAGACTTAACTACGTTTTTTGACATGTAAGTCTTCGTTTTAACCGACTCTTTTCACTTTAGTAGTTTTACTTTTATCCCAAACCTAAAAGTAAATGCGGAAGGTAAAATGGGCATTATGACAGCTTAATTAAGTTTATCCTAATCTCTACTGTACATATATTCATTGTATGTCAAAGTAGGTGTTATACGTAACTTTCTCTCAGTAAAAGTGAGATATTATTTCTCATGAACTTTAGGTTTTTAAATAAAATTTTTGCATAAATGCATGGCAATGTAACGTGCAAATTGATGCAGTTTGGTCTTTATTCAAGATGTTAGGTTTGACTCATACACAAGAAAATAAACTCTCTTGTCAGAGACGGGTCATATTAAGGAGTATACTGAGATGTATAGAAAATTTTACTTTGTTCTTAATTCAACATATGTGTGACGTGTATAAATACTTTGTGGTGTTGGTTTGTTGATTTTGGAGAAACTCAAGTACTTAAACAAGTTTTGTCCTTAACTAATTTTGAGCTAATGTCAATCTGAACATTATAAATAAGTTAGCGTACGTCTTGATTGTTTGTTTACGTTTTCCTTTTTTTATATTACGATATTATAATCATCATAATAAAAATAATATACAGAGCGTTTAATTTGTGTTAATTAAGGATAATATACAAAACATACACAAATGCAGACAAACGACAATCAAAATTTAACTAATGAATGCCCCTATTTGATTGTTGTGCTAGGAAAAATAGAATATTTTTTTTTCAAAATTTCAAGTTGAAAATTCGATAACAGAAAATATGTTATGGTAGATGTAAAAAAAAACAAAGATAATAATATGTATGGTATTTGTTAGAATAAGTTAAAGACCAAAATTCTGGATTCTTTTGGTAAGTTTTAAAAGTTTTATGAGAGAGAATTTGTAAAATCATCGTGCATGAGTTTATTTAACTGTAAATAGAATAACAGTATATGAATTCAGGCATAGATTATCTACTGAAGGGTAAACGTAAGACGAGCTACAAGTGTTTGGTTAGAAGAAGATCAACTGTACCATTGCTGTCTGTCGATTAGTTGGAAACTTCCGCCTTACGAATAATGCATACACTTATTTAATATCGTTAGAATTTTCATATATTATGATTATTTTCTTGATTTTTTTTATTTTGTTTGCAATATGATTAGGAACCACCACACATAACAAATCTATAATATAATCAATATCTACTTACGGAACCTAAGATACTAAATTTGTAATATATGCCTATATTATGATGTAGTAAGACCATTTGATGATTAGTTCGAGTTGAAGAACTACTAACATATTGCTTGAATATTAACTGAATCATTCGATATATAAACAGGTAGTTTGGTTTCTCTGGCCAAATAGCTAATAATTACGTAAGAAATCGTATGTTTAAAACGATATTAAATTACTGAGATCTAACGAAACATATTGTTATTAACTGATGACATAAAAAATATTTATATACAATAAAGCCACGTAAAAAGATTTTGTGGACCAAGAAACTTCAACGTAGAAGCATCTAAAGAGCGATTGAGTTAGTGTTGAATAAGAATTAGTTTAGTCGTTAGCAGAAGTTAGGGTTTTCGCGGGTCCCAGGGGTGTATGAGTTTGCGTGCCTTGATGTGCTTAAAACTAAATTTACACCAATAATCAACCACCATATCCAGACGTTTGATTCATTTCTTAGATATATACTATATGAAATGTCACGGAAAATGTGTAATATATTACTTCCTCCGTTTCGATTTAATTGTCGTTTGTAAACAAAACATTTTTGTTTCAAATAAATATTATTTTAAAATTTAAATGCAAAAATTATTAAAAAAATTCTCTAGTTTATTTTATTATTTGATCGAAATATGATTAAGTGTATATGTAATTATATTTTTATTTTAGAAATATACAAAATTATATATTTTATTAATATATGTACATAAATCAGAACGACAATTAAAATGAAATGAAAGGAGTATTTACTGATTTGTGCACAAAGATAAAAAGTTACTGATATGCATTTTAATTTTAATCAAAAACTAAACTTCCAACTTAATTTTTAGCCAATAGCTTTTTTTCAAAATCAAACGGTTAGCCAATAGCTTTGTCTAACTAATTTCGTGTTTAAATTTTCAAAAATCATCAATGTAGACATTTTTAAAACAAATTATTATTGGTTACTTCACAAAGAATGTTGTTTAGTTTCAATAATAGTCACTAATTATTTTCTCCAAATCTTTTTCTTGTGATTATTTCAGCAGAAAATAGTTTTGGCTCGCGTAGAATTGGACAAATAATAAAACACAGACTTTCTACAAACACAGATTCTCTACATTTTATGTAATTGAACTAAGATCTATAGTACTGAACTTTGTCATCTTTGCCAACTGTTTTATTGATCAGAACACGATATATTCAATGATGAACAATTTGACTTCAATAATGTTTCTTAACATACGTATTATATAGTACGTGGCATGGTGTGGATCATTTGTTGAGTAATGAATAGTGCTGCATACTGTCGTATACACTGTTCCATGCAAACTTTTGTAATATTTCTATTAAATACTATAATTACAATTTACACAATAATAATTGAATGTCTGCTAACTAAATAAAAAAAAACACTCAACGTGTCCACGTGGAAAACCTAATATATTGGTTCGAATTGGTTTCATGTATATTCTTAAAGGGAGATGATAAACTCATGATGACTTTGAAAATTTTATAATGGAATATTAAAATTACATATTAAACGGGAGAGAGTCATTAATAGTTAAGCATATATGTCGTCTAATAAGTCATAAAACGACTAACATTTTTACTCTCTGTAGGAGAAAGTGAAGGTGTTTTTTTTTTCTTTTAATGACATATATATTTTCTAATACATATCTCTTTTGTTGCTATGATTATTTTTCATATTCATGTCATGATACTTAATTGATTTTTCTTCTGTACATTAAAATCCTTTAAAGGCCTCACAAACTGTCTTTTGTCAACATATGGAATTAGTTGTAGCAACTTTTGTGTACCTACATTGCTTCACAAACTTGATCATCTTCTTCTCTTCCTTTCTATTTATTCTTCTTACAAATAATAATTTGATAAGTTTCCACAAGGGTATTTTCGTACGGGGCCATCAAAGTCAAAAGCTAAACTAAGATCTTCTCCTTCCGACAAGATGCTAGACACGAGACACAAATACCCTATATAAAGCGCAAAGATCATACACACACACACACACACACTTAGCCTCCAAACCTTTCTCCCTTGCGAGTTCTAAGTTATCTTCAACAGGTTCGACAACACATATATACATACAAAAACATATGTTAGTTTACTTGTGTACTTATGTTTCTGCTCATATAACCTTAACAAAGTTCATATCTAATCATGAATACTATTAGGGATCAAAAGCGTATTTGTTTCTTTCTAATATATTAGCTTGATCTATTGCTAATTTTTCTTTATTCAAGAATATATTCTAAGTATATATAATATTTGTGTTATAGTAAAGATGGGGAGATCACCGTGTTGCGATGAGAATGGGCTAAAGAAAGGGCCATGGACACAAGAAGAGGATGAGAAACTGATTGATCACATTCAAAAACACGGTCATGGAAGCTGGAGAGCTCTTCCTAAGCAAGCCGGTTTAAATCGATGTGGAAAGAGTTGTAGATTGAGATGGACCAACTATTTGAGACCTGATATCAAGAGGGGAAATTTCACTGAAGAGGAAGAAGAAACCATCATCAACCTCCATTCGCTTCTTGGAAACAAGTAATTAATCAAATTAATACTCATTACACTTTATAATTCCTTAATTAATTCACTAAATCATATGTTAATTGACTTCTATTTAATTTCATTATTTGTATATCTTTCTTGTAGTGATATACTATATAGATGGTCTAAAAGTAATTGTGTGAAACGATCTAGAATTAAATTAATATGACTAGAATCAATAGTAGTATGATATATAATATATGATGAACAAATATATTAGTATATGGTTTATTGAATAATATAATTGAAACACCTTTGCACCAAAAATAATAATTGAAACACCTACTACACTGTTTTACTCTAGCTGCATACGTGTTTTTCTCTTCATGCATACGTATGTGGCCGTTTTTCAATCTTGAAATTAATTATCTTTTTTATGATTAAACTAATCCACTAGGATAATACTCCCTCCGTTTCATATTACTTGTCGTTGTAAGAAAAAATTTTCGTTTCAAAATAAATATTGTTTTAGAGTTTCAATGCAAAATTCATTAATAAGATTCTTCACTTTATTTTTTTATTGGTTGAAATATGGTTAGATGTATAGGTAATTGTGTTTTTATTTTAGAAATATAAAAATCATATGCTTTTAATATGTGTGCATAAACCTAGAACGACAAGTAATATGAAACGGAGGGAGTATAAGTTTCATTAGTTTTATATTTTGTATATATTTTTTGAAAGGTGGTCGTCCATAGCCGGTAACCTTCCTGGAAGAACAGACAATGAAATCAAAAACTATTGGAACACACATTTGAGAAAGAAACTTCTTCAAATGGGGATTGATCCGGTGACACATAGGCCAAGAACAGACCATCTAAACGTGCTAGCCGTTCTCCCACAGCTTATCGCCGCCGCAAATTTCAACAGCTTGTCGTTGAGTCTCAATCAAAATGTGCAACTGGATGCAGCAACTCTTGCCAAAGCCCAAATATTACACAATATGATTCAAGTCCTTAGCAGCAATAACAACAACATTCCATGTTCTTCTCCATTTATAACCATGCAGACCAATAACAATCTCTTTGACCAATCTTCTCACTTAGAGAACCAAAGTCTTTTTGGTCAAACTCAAATTCTTGAGCCTAACCACGATGAGAAACTGATGGTAGAAAACCAAATGGTTGATCAGCCTTTGGATTCTTTTTCTTCCCTGATCATGCAAATGGATGTTCAAGATGATCATAACTCACTCCCTCTATTGGTTGCGGCTTCTCCTGAGGAACCTAAACAAAGCCAGATGATGAACAAGAACAAAGACATTGTTCATTATCATCACCATCATCGTCATCATGATAATTCTAACCCTTCATCATCAAACTCGTCCTTCACACAAGATCACCATCAGCCATGGTGTGACACTATTGATGACGAAGCAGGTGATTCTTATTGGAAGGAAATCATAGAGTAAGATCCCTCATTACTTTTTTCACATGGGTTTATTTATTTTATTTTTTTGCATAAATTTTATTTCGCAGTTTCCTCATGAATGCATATAATCTCGACGGTTTGGCTAGTCTAATGTTTTTTTTAAAAAAATTCTCCGTTTTGCAGGCAAACTTGTACGGAACCATGGCCGTTTCATGAATAGAAAAGATTTGTAAAAAAAGAGCTACAGAGAATAATTTTATATTTTTGTGGATAGAGTTATATAGTATATGCATATTATCGTTCACTTCATTTCACAGTTCCTTTCTTCATACCATGTATAGTAAAATGATCTTGTAAAGTTTTTAACTATTTTATTGTATTAAATACACATATTTGATCTTGCTTGTAATTACACTCTGAGAATAATTTCGTATATCTTTTTAAAATATGAAGTTTGTTTGTTTTCCAATTATCAGTATAAAACATAAACGTATATACAGTATCAAACGCAAAAAACAATATTTTCTTTGATTTGATCAATTTTGCTTGGAAATAACTATACGATATAAACGTGAACGCATATACAAACGCGTAACAAAAACAGTCAAGCCTGTAATGTCTACACTAATTGTAATTTAGTCAAAGATGTAAAAACAAAACAAAATCTTGATTCTTCGAAGCCAAATGAATAAATATGATTACTTTTGGATAAGAAATACATAAACATACTTTTGTTTGTTTTACCAAATATTATTGAAGATTAAAGATTTAGTTGGCGACGGGTAAGAAGAAGTGAACTACAATATATACTCTCGAAAGTGACACAATTTTGACTTTCGTAGGAGACAAAAAGACTAACTGAATAAATAAATAAAATAAAGAGTTACATAACTTACGCTACATGTCTCGCGGGACAGAACATCTTGGCGCTATTTCTAATCTTGCGGCCGAAACTAAACTACTCTTGAACATATTATGATCTGAAATAAAAGGAAGAAAAATGTCTATTAACAAAAAAAATATATCAAAATATAAATGTTTTGCAATTGCAATGATCGTCGTGATTATCATAATTATCATTTTACAAACTAATATTATTGATCAGCATCAACATTGTTACTTTATGCCAAAGAAAAAACTTTAAAATAAAAATACAAGAAAGATGTACACTTTGCTCAATGATTTTTTATTTTATTTTTTTCTTAATTCTAATTCAGATTAAACACTCAATCATTTTTAAACTATGGATTGTGACAGAGGATAAACACACATAAACAAGATTGAAGAAGCAAAGCTTAAAGGAAACTTAGAGGAACAAACAAATTCAGAGTTAGTTAATTTAGAATTAGTGTTTTTCCTAGCTGAATTAATGGAATTGTTTTCCATTACTTTTCAGTTTGATAGTAAATTTCACAATAATTTCAAATTCTTCCAATTTTATTCGTTTTGTTTTCATTATAAAAAGGCTAATTATTTTGTAAAAAAAAAAAGACTGATTGAAACGCTCCCTTCAAAAGAGATTTTTTTCGACTACATCACAATATTTACATTTTTATTACATTATTACCACAATAAGATCATATAACCAGAGCTTAATGAAGACATGGAAATGAATGATTTTACAAAAGTCTATGAATCAGATACAGACACTAAACGTAATCGTACCCTGATGATACTCTTTCGGATGCAAGGTTTCGTTTGGTCTGAGTTGGCAATAGACACCGCGTGTTGTCTTTGCATTTAATCCCTTTCAAGCCTTTCTCTTCCTGCTTCATTGTCAGCTTTGATGCCACTACTTTGATCCCACTCCTCACATAGTTCAGAACCAACACCACAAGATCTCTGCAAACGTAGCCATGACTGAACCTTTAGCCCTAATGAAACCGTTTAACAAAAAAAAAAACTCAAGTGTTGTGTACTTACAAGGGTGAGCAAGGAGAGCGAGAACCGTTGACAAAGTAGACAAACAAGTAAGAATCGAAATGCTGGCCGTTGATTAGGTAGAATCCGTGTAGTCTTCTTACACATCTGAAAGACATTCTTTTATACAATCGGATCGCAGGGTTGTTGTGTGCAATGACGTGAAGGTAAACACCACGGCACACAGGGATGCTAGAAGCGTATTTGATGACCTCCTTAATAAGCGACTTAGCTGCAAAGAAACAAAGTTACAGAGCTTAATATTCACAAGACCAATAAAAAAATCCATATCATTGGTTTACTTTACATGGGGGTTGATTAATCAATACCTACTCCGAGTTTTCTGTAGGTTTCTACAACTCCGAGGGTTAGGATATACACCAATGTCTCCTCTCCCTTGGACGAGTCATATCTTATTAGATCTGATATCTGTTCAAGACATATAAAAAAAAGGAATCAACATATAAACACACAAGACTGTCCTTGACTTGTTACATTAAGTGAACGACTAGAAGAAACAAGTTTGCATCATGATCAAGATGTTAGAAAAGTAGATCCGTTTGATGAATAAACCTATCAGATTAGCATGAGCTTAAACCATAATATATCAGCACTTTATAATAACTCTGAAATTTCAGTACAAAACCCAAAGAGGGGAAGAAGGAAGGGAACACCAAAGCTTATAAACCCGTGCGGATAACAGACCACTAAACAAGTTTCAACCATTGGCTGCTGAAATTGTATAAAGTTTTGATTTTTAAGAAATTTGAAAGAACCCCATCTCGTCAAACTGTTTCAAACATTCAAAATCACCACTTATCAAACCAAAACACACATACAGAAAACAAGCTTATAATATAACTTAAACGTTACCAATAAAAAGCTTTTGAATCTAATTGTAAGAAACCCATTCCGGACATTCAGAATCTACCCTTGAACAACAACTAGACACCTTGAAGGCTTCTTTACAGAACCCAACTTCTTATAAAGTTTTTGACTTTTTTTTAAAGAAATGTGTGAGACCCAATCTCGTGAAACTGTTTCAAACATTCAAAATCTACAGTTGAACAACAACTAAGCCAAAGAAGCAAGACGGTGTTCAAAGGAAGAAGAAACTGACTTCACTTTCTTTCGCAAGCACGAACTTGGCAGTAACAAATCCAATAAGCTCCTCAGAGTGACCATCAGGACGGCTCCGATCAACAGCTGCCCAAGAGACGATATCACCTCCATTAACAACATTCTGAAAAAACTCCGACTCATACCTGAAAAAAAAAAGGGAAAGTCAAAATCCCTAAACAAGACTCTAAAATCTTCAAAGAAAGGAACTTTATTTAGTTAACCTGATTGGGAACAAGTCGCGATGGATCTGCTCCAAACGTTCTAAATCAGAAGGGTTTATTGGTCTGAAGCAAATACTCGGACGACGAAGAGACGTTTCGGGTTCCTCCATTGATGACTTCTCCGCGAACCCACGAGGGAAACGCGGCATTATTATCGCAATAAAAATTATACCTTTGAATCGTAGATTTCTAAACGCTTGTGATCATCTGAAACCCTAAAAAGAAAGGTCACGAGATCAAATCGGTCACGGAATCGGATCCGGGTGGGATATAGGGTTTCGGAATCCGGAAGATTGAATTCGTTTGATCTGCGAAGATTTCTTCGAGGGGATTGAATCGAAAGAGACGACGACTTTTGAAGAAGAAGAGTCTTCCCCAGGCTTTGATTCTTAGGATCACCTCACGTGCCTTCCCACAAACAGGCACGTGCATCTTTGTTATCATTTGGCAATATCTCTAATTGTCACATGTAAATAACTTTAGGGGGGTATTGATTCTACAATTTGAAGTGATTTGTTTTTAATGAGTTTTTACATGATTATAGGTGAATCTGAGAATTTAGTGTCATTTTTTTAAAACAAACTAGAATTTTAAAAAAATATATTTTAAATAACAATGTATTTGCCATTTTAATACAAATCACCTCAAATTAATAACCCTCCCTTAGGGGGTGTTATTCAATATTGGATTTAAAGTTAAGTCTTTAAGTTTTATAATTTAGTGTTATTCAATGAGATATTTTAAATCATTTATTAAAATCTAGTGTTATTGGTTATTGTATTTGAAATATCTTTGGTAAGAGATTTTAAATCTATTGTTATTGGTTCTTGAATTTAAAAGTTCTTCATTAAAAGAGTTTTAAATCCATTGTTATTCATTTGAGGATTTAAATTTAAAATTTAAAATATTGTGTTATTTATACATGCACAAAATATTGTTCTTTTCTGGGAGTTTCTTTCCAATTACAACATGGTACAAAAAGAAAGAATAGATCAAAATGACTGGAATTCAGACAAAATAGATAAATCTCTACTCAATTCAAATTAAAATAATATATATGTATAAAAGGAATATATAATTCCATGTATAATCTTTCATCCATTCTATATATATTCACAAAAATCAAAACAAACAAACAATAAACATCAGCCTTACAGTCTTACTCTTGAGTTATATATCTCTTTGAACAAAAAAGCTATATCAGAAATGGCCCCAAAAATGTGTATGGTGATGATGATGGTGTTGGTATTGGTAACAATGGGATGTGATCTAAAAGCAAGTAACATCCCTTTCTCTCCCTCACGAGGGTCTCTCCAAGAGTACGTACTGCGATTATTTCTTTTCAAATATTTTTTTCTTGATTAATACTGTGTTGAATATTGATGTATGTATGTGGTCTTAATACAAAGAGATGAAGCAATACTGCCACAAGAAGGTGGGACTACTATCTGTTTCAGAGATTGTACCCTAAAATGTGGCGCTGACATGGATTGCATGCACAATTGTTTGAAGAATTGCCCCCACTAGGACTACTCTTTTTTATTATCATACAAAAAAACTCACATTTCTGATGATGATCCATGTGTTTTTTCATACAGCGATTTGAGTTTATATCAATGTATTATTAATTATCGATTATGAATAAAAGTTTTCGTTATATATTTGGTCATGTCAAATCTCAAATGGAAAATACATAAACTATACGAACCATACCATCGATGGATATATATATATATATATATATTACCAAGGTACCAATTAGATAAAAAGGCATAACTAGCTAGGAAGACAACTTTTTGCATGATTATTTTCTTATAATTCGAAACTAAAGAAGTTTTTATTTTATTTTATTTTTTATTTTATTTTTATTTGTATATATATATTTAGGGTACAAAGATTTTATTCTCTTTAATGAAACATTTTGATTATTTTTTTGGGAGGTTTTTTGTGACAAAAACTAAAAAAAAATGTCTATTTGAAAAATTATCCTAACTTTTTTTGCTATATATACTGATGATAGATAAATATGTCTTACGTTTATTCTATTATTTAGGTTAAGTCAAGTATATTGCTAATTTTATTGATAAAAATAATTCAAACAAGAATTGTAAAATTCTAGTATAGTCAAACCATGATAAATGCTCGTTAACTAATGGGAACACAAATCATGGAAATGAAGTAATGATTATATAACTTTTCATTCACATAGATATAGATATATATATGTATATGTATCCCCACAAATAAAATCAAATAACAACGAAAAAATTGTGTTGAGTTTATATCTCTTAAGATCAAAAAGCTAGTAAAAGAAAATGGCAAAAAAAATGTGTATGATGATGATGGCGATGGTACTGTTGATAATGAAATGTAATGGAATGGATTATATGGAAAAGGACGTTTTGTGTCTTGAAAACTGCATCATCAAATGCGGTGAAGATAATTACCAGTGTCAGACGCTTTGTTACGACGATTGTGATCCCTCTCTTATAGGGTACCTGTTAATCGTTTCTTTAGTATTTTATCTCGTTATTAATTAGTAGTCGATTTTATATGATATTGACATGAATGTGGTCTTAATTTTGCGTTGATACAAAGGGAGGGACCAATAATGCCACCAGACCAAAGCGAGAATGCTTTCTGCTACAGAGATTGTAGCATTGAATGTGGAAGTGACGCAGATTGTATGGAACCTTGTGTGAAGATATGCCCTGAAACTACTTCTCTATTTTAATTTTCAGACAGTGATCAATGTTCTGTCGGTAAAATTATGCGACCATATAAAAAAAACTGATAACTGATATGAATTATGATAAGAAGCCATGATATATTATCATTATATTTTCGGAAGTGGACTAATTGTTGACAAGAGTAGGTAACTACGTGGAGTTTTGATCAAAGTCTGCTTTTTCGACCAATCTATTAGTAATGAATTTAACATAAATCCAATCTTTTGTTTACACGATGTGAAACATTTAAATGTCTTCTTGAAATCTGGATGAAAACGGTTCAACACAAACAGCTCAGTCATAACATTTCGTAAATATACCACATTAAAATAGGACGCATATATGCTATACTAATGTTTTAAGAAATTTTGGATTGGATTTTCCGTAAAATTAAAAACTCCACAACTAAATATTAAAATTAATATACACATACACATATATAATATATATATTTTTATAATCCCAATGATAGATACTACTCCCTCCGTTTCTAATTATAAAATGTTTTGAATTTTTTTTTTCAATATGTAAGATATTCTCATATTTTTAGGTAACTTTAAGTTTATCAAAAACTGTATAAATAATCAAATTTAATAGTTTTATTTTTTAATTATTCACATTGTTTTTAGTGTATATTTTAATAATATTTTTTAAATAAAAATGAATTTTCTAATAAATATGTTTTACCTAAAACATTTTTTATTTTTTATTTAAGAACAGAAGGATTACCATTCTTTAATAGAAGGATTACCATTCTTTAATAGAGTGTTCTTAGGAAGAGATAGAAACGCTCTCGTTATATTTATGATTTCATTCCAATTAGTATATGGCATAAAAAGAAAGAATATGTCAAAGTATTGTTATTCAAACAAAAATAAATAAGGTCAAACTAAAACAGTATATGCAATTTAATGGGGATGAAACAGACCGAAGACTAGAAATAAAGGAATAAATAATTTCATATATAATCTTTCCTCCATCACATATATATATATATATATATAAACCCACACAAATTAAATCGAACAAACATCAATCTTACATTCTTATTACTCCTGAGTTTTAAACCTATTTGAACAAGAAAAAGTTCTATCAGAAATGTCTCAAAAAATTTGTATGGTGATGATGATGGTGATGGTATTGGTAACAGTGGAATGTGCAACTATTAATCAACCAAAAGAAGATTATGAATCATGCGTGAAAAAATGCATTATCAATTGCGGCATAGATGACATGTGCCAAATTAACTGCAGATTCCTTTGCCCCAAACCTCTCACACCACCGTTTCTCCTAAAGTATGTATTGCGTATTCCTTATCTTTAACTAAAATGTTTTGTTCTTGTTTATTGCTGTATTGAATATTGTTGTATGTATGTGGTCTTAATACAAAGGGGTGAAGCAATATTGCCACAACAAGGTAGAAGCGCTATCTGCTACAGAAACTGTCTCATCAAATGTGGCAATGACGAAGCTTGCATGCACCATTGTTTGGAGAACTGCCCCCAGTAGGACTACTATTTTTAATTACCATACAAAATAGTCAAAAAGTTTATGATGGTCCATGTGTTTTTCATACGACAATTTGAGTTTATATCAATGTATTACGTGTTTTAACTTCGTTCAAAAAAATAAAAAATTGAATAATAGTAAAAAAAGTTTTGGTTCTGTATGGGTCGTCTTTAATCTCAAATGGAAAATACATAAATTTCAGTTTTATACGGTACCAATAATAGCGGACAACAATGCTAGCTGCTACAGAGATTGTTGAAAGAAATAAAGAATCACTCGATGTAACAAAGTTTTTCGTTGAGTGTTATCTCGTTATTTAGAAACACTACTTCTTGTCTGGAATGAAAAATAATCAAGCTAACAGCATGTCACTGCAAAGTTATTTGCTGAAACAGAGAAGATGGTACTAATGATTTTAAGCTTATATCAACAATTAAGGACAGAGTTAGTACTCAACTAAAGACTAATTAAGGAACAAAAAAAAACTATATGTTTTTATCAATTTGAACTCAAAAAGTTATTTTGTCCACAACTCAAAATGATCTATTCTCTTAATTACACACTTCTCCAGATGACATTCTCTTAAGTCACCCTAAAATCAGTACAACTAACAAACATGTTGATCTAGCAAATATAAAAATATAAAACAGAGATAAATAAAATAATATATAAATAATTATATTATCATCACATAATTTTGCATTGTACATTTTTCTAATATATGATTCTATTTTCAAAAACAAGAAAGAAATAATTCTGGTCATATTTCAAAAATATTATTCCTTTTCTAATATATGATTCTATTTTCTAATATATGATTCCATTTTCAAAAAAAAAAAAGAATTCTGGCCATATTTCAAAATTATGGTTCCTTTTCTAGGAATTTATTTTCAAATAATATATTGCATAAAAAGAAGAATATATTAAAACAAACGCAATTCAAACAAAAATGAATAATTTCTAATTAGTTCAACTAAAACGGTATATGTTTTTTATAGGGGTGGATTAACACAAATACTAGAAATAAAGGAATAAATAATTTCATATATAATCTTTCCTCCATCGTATATATAAACTCACTAATTCCATATATATTCTTTCCTCCATCATATATATAAACCCAAACAAATCAAGCTTAACAAATAACAAACATCAATCTTACATTCTTACTACTCTTGAGTTTTAAACCACTTTGAAAAAAAAATTCTATCAAAAATGGCTCAAAAAATGTGTATGGTGATGATGATGATGGTATTGGTAACAGTGGAATGTGCTACTATTAATCAAACAATAGAAGACTATAATACATGTGTGGAAAATTGCTCTGCCAAATGCGGAGGAGATGAGAGTTGTGTATATCGTTGCAAATGGAAGTGCTTCACACCT
The DNA here is from genome assembly GCA_012274485.2 of Sinapis alba. Lineage (NCBI taxonomy): Eukaryota > Viridiplantae > Streptophyta > Magnoliopsida > Brassicales > Brassicaceae > Sinapis > Sinapis alba. The sequence goes on from MU106571.1 coordinate 53,319, forward strand.
CAAACACTACATGTTATCCTAAAGTACGTACTGTGTATATACCCCTTCTCTTTAAAATATTTGTTCTTGTTTAATAAATATATTGAATATTGATGTATTTATGTGGTCTTAATACAAAGGGATGAAGTAATATTGCCACAAGAAGGTGACCGGGCTACCTGCACAAAATATTGTCGCATCAGATGCGGCGAGGATGAGTTTTGCATGCAGAATTGTATGAAGAATTGCCCCTTCTAGGAATACTCTCTTTTAAGTATCATATAAAATACTCGAATTTTTTATGATGATCCATATGGGTTTTCATACGGTAATTTGAGTTTATTTCAATGTATTAGGAGTGTTTTTAATTTGTTCCAGAAATAAATAAAAAGTTTTTGTTCTATATGGGTCATGTCAAATCTCAAATAGTAAATACATAAACTATACGACAATACAATCGACAGATATATATATATATATATATTATCAAGGCACCAATCAGATAAAAAAGCATGCCTAGCTAAGAAGACTACCTTTTGCATAATTATTTTAAGAATTGAAACTTAGTTCATATAACTAGAAGTTGTAATGGTCGCTTCGATGTTATAACAAGTGAAATCAGAACCAAAGACATTTTATTTCCTCATATAAAATAAACAAGGCCGAATACAAATATTTTGCGGAATAATTTTCTTATTTTACAAAAAAAAACTGGTTTTATGTATTGTTTACTAAAGAAAATATTTAGGATCATAACTCCTTGATCGTTCACTAAAACAGCTAGATCTTCGAAGATTTCATTCACTTCACCAATCTGTTCTTGAATTTCTCTAATTACTTGTTCTATTTCCTCGATAATTGCTTCGTTGAATGTTATCTCGTTATCTAGAAACACTACTTGTTGTCTGGAATGGAAAAATAATTCAAGTTAATAGCATGTCAATGCAAAGTTAATTGCTGAGAAGATGGCACTAATAATTTTAAGTTTATATCAACAGTTAATTTTAGAGTTAGTACTCATCAACTAGATATATAATTAAGGAACAAAAGAAAACTACATGTTTTTCTCAATTTTTAAAAATGTCATTTTTTCACAACTCAAAATGATCTATTCTCCTAATTACACACTTTTCCACTGATATTCTCTTAAGTCACCCTAAAATCAATACAACTAACAAACATGTTGATCTCGCAAATATAAAAATTTAAACAAATGTAAATAAAATAATATATAAATAATTATATTATCATCACATAATTTTTCACTGTACATTTGTCTAATATATGATTGTGTTTTCAAAACAAGAAAGAAATAATTCTGGTCAAATTTCAAAAATATTGTTCCTTTTTCTCATATATGATTCTGTTTACTAATATATGATCCTATTTTCAAAACAAGAAAGTAAGAATTCTGGTCATATTTCAAAAATATTGTGCCTTTTCTAGGAATTTATTTCCAAATAGTATATGGCATAAAAAAAGAAGAATAGATCAAAACGAACTCAATTCAAACAAAAATAAATAAATCTCTACTCAGTTCAAACTAAAATGGTATAAGTATTTTATAGGGGTGGATCAACACAAAGACTAAAAAAAGGAATAAATAATTTCATATATAATCTTTCCTCCATCATATATATAAATCCACTAATTCCATATATATTCTTTCCTCAATCGTATATATAAACCCACACAAATCAAACCAAACCAAACAAACAACAAACATCAATCTTACTTTCTTACTACTCTTGAGTTTTAAACCTGTTTGAAAAAATAAAATTTCTATCAGAAATGGCTCAAAAAATGTGTATGGTGATGATGATGATGATGGTATTGGTAACAGTGGAATGTGCTACTATTAATGACTACAATACATGTGTGGAAAATTGCTCTGCCAAATGCGGCGGAAACGAGAGTTGCGTATATCGTTGCAAATGGAAGTGCTTCACACCTCAAACACTACATGTTATCCTAAAGTAAGTACTGCGTATATACCCCTTCTCTTTAAAATATTTGTTCTTTGTTTAATAAGTGTATTGAATATTGATGTATTTTATGTGGTTTTAATACAAAGGGATGAAGTAATATTGCCACAAGAAGGTGACCGGGCTGCCTGCGTAAACTATTGTCGCATCAAATGCAACAAAAACGAATTTTGCATGCAGAACTGTTTGGGGAATTGCCCCCTTTAGGAATACTGTCTTTTAAGTATCATACACAATACTCGAATTATTTTATGATGATCCATGTGGGTTTTCATACGACAACTTGAGTTTATATCAATGTATTACGAGTGTTTTTAATTTGTTTCGGAAATAAATTAAAAGTTTGTGTTCTATATGGATTGTGTCAAATCTTAAATGGAGAATACATACACTGTACAATAATACCATCGATCGATATAGATATACTATCAAGACACCAATCAGATGAAAACGCATAACGTACAATGTCTCCTCTCCCTTGGACGAGTCATAATACGCAAGACAGAGAAGTCTCAGCATATAAACGCATAGGATAGCCTTTGACTCTCGAGTCTTGACTTGTTACAACAAACAAACTGAGTAAAACAAAAAAAAAAAATTGTGATCAAGATTCTTTTTTGAAACACAAAATAAAAAGGTGTACAACACGAGAACTTTCGGGGAGGTCACCTATTCTAGTACTATACTCGCACAAGCACACTTAACTGCCGAGTTCTGATGGGATCCAGTGCATTAGTGCTGGTATGATTGCACCCTTTGTGATCAAGATTCTTAAAAACCTTTTTAAGAGACCCATCTAATGAGCATGAACTTAAACCATAGGACATACAATCAAAATCCACACTTAATGATAACTAGGAAGTTTCAGTACAAAACCCCAAAAAGGAAAAGAATAAAAAGAACACAAAGCTTATACTCACTTCTATTATGATGGCACTAATAATTTTAAGCTTATATCAACAGTTAAGGTCAGAGTTAGTACTCATCAATTAGATATATAATTAAGGAACAAAAGAAAACTACATGTTTCTTCTCAATTTTTAAAAATGTCATTTTTTTTTTCACAACTCAAATTGATCTATTCTCCTAATTACACACTTTTCCGTTGACATTCTCTTAAGTCACCCTAAAATCAATACAACTAACAAATATGTTGATCTCGCAAATATAAAAATATAAACAAATGTAAATAAAATAATATATAAATAATTATATTATCATCACATAATTTTGCATTGTACATTTTTCTAATATATGATTCTATTTTCAAAAACAAGAAAGAAATAATTCTGGTCAAATTTCAAAAATATTGTTCCTTTTTCTCATATATGATTCTGTTTACTAATATATGATCCTATTTTCAAAACAAGAAAGAAAGAATTCTGGTCATATTTCAAAAAATATTGTTCCTTTTCTAGGAATTTATTTCCAAATAGTATATGGCATAAAAAAGAAGAATATATCAAAACGAACTCAATTCAAACAAAAATAAATAAATCTCTACTCAGTTCAAACTAAAATGGTATAAGTATTTTATATGGGTGGATCAACACAAAGACTAGAAAAAAGGAATAATAATTTCGTATATATTCTTTCCTCCATCATATATATAAATCCACTAATTCCATATATATTCTTTCCTCCATCGTATATATAAACCCACACAAATCAAACCAAACAAACAACAAACATCAATCTTACTTTCTTACTACTCTTGAGTTTTAAACCTGTTTGAAAAAATAAAAATTTCTATCATAAATGGCTCAAATAATGTGTATGGTGATGATGATGATGATGGTATTGGTAACAGTGGAATGTGCTACTATTAATGACTACAATACATGTGTGGAAAATTGCTCTGCCAAATGCGGCGGAAACGAGAGTTGCGTATATCGTTGCAAATGGAAGTGCTTCACACCTCAAACACTACATGTTATCCTAAAGTATGTACTGCGTATATACCCCTTCTCTTTAAAATATCTGTTCTTGTGTAATAAATATATTGAATATTGATGTATTTTATGTGGTCTTAATACAAAGGGATGAAGTAATATTGCCACAAGAAGGTGACCGGGCTGCCTGCGTAAACTATTGTCGCATCAAATGCAACAAAAATGAATTTTGCATGCAGAACTGTTTGGGGAATTGCCCCCTTTAGGAATACTGTCTTTTAAGTATCATACACAATACTCGAATTATTTTATGATGATCCATGTGGGTTTTCATACGGTAATTTGAGTTTATATCAATGTATTACGAGTGTTTTTAATTTGTTCTGGAAATAAATTAAAAGTTTGTGTTCTATATGGATTGTGTCAAATTTAAATGGAAAATACATACAATGTACAATAATACCATCGATCGATATAGATATACTATGAAGACACCAATTAGATGAAAACGCATAACGTACAATGTCTCATCTCCCTTGGACGAGTCATAATACGCAAGACAGAGAAGTCTCAGCATATAAACGCCCTTTGACTCTTGAGTCTTGACTTGTTACAATAAGTGAACTGAGTAAAAAAAAAAAATATATATTTTGTGATCAAGATTCTTAAAAGACTTTTTAAGAAACCCATCTAATAAGCATGAACTTAAACCATATGACATACAATCAAAATCCACACTTAAAGATAAATAGGAAGTTTCAGTACAAAACCCAAAAAGGAAAAGAATAAAGAGAACACAAAGCTTATACTCACTTCTATTATGAACACTAGATCTTTTCACCGCGCTACGCGCGGTTAATGCATTTTAAATTAGTAATTTATTATTTTTCTTATGTGAATTTTTTTGTTTGAGTTTGTAATTCTTATAATTTTTTATTGGTTAAATAATTTTTATTACTTATGGCTTTATTGTTATAGTAAATTTAGAGATTGATTTGTTAATTATTTTATTCTATCCATCGTTTGAGTTACACAATAGTTTAAAATTCTTGAAACTGAAAAGTAAATAGCATGACTAACACATTAAATGTTAGAAATCAGTTTGATGTTATCTTTTTTATCCCGGTTGTTGCTTTCTATTGACTTTATACGTGATATGATATACATTCTTTGTATTTTAATATTTTCTTAATTCTTATTTGGAACTGTGAATAATATTTATGAAGTTGTTAAAGTAAAATATTGTTAATGGGATTATGATGATTACTATTTTCTACATTGTGTAATTAACTTTTTAACTATGTTGTATATGGTTAATAATGTGGATTCTTAATTTATATATATTTAGGATTGATGTTCGTTACCAACATATTTTTTTTCCACTTTTTGATGTTTAATAATTTTATAAATAAATCTGTTTCTGATCATATAGAGTTAGCCACACAAAGGTAAACCTACAGTAAAATTTACTTCTTTGTTCGATGATATACATTTTAGAATATTAAAATAATTTATGTTGAAAAATAAATATCTTGATTTTTGTATTAAAAAACTTCCAATTACTTTAACTTAATAACTTTAATCATTTTTTAAAAATTAACAGTTTTTAAAATTTGGTAAATATGCATAGAAAAAAATAAAAAAAAATTGTGAAACACATAAGATTTATGCCTTGTGTGAAAAATAAATCTTTATGTTGCATATTTTTATGTTGTGTATCTACTTAAGTGTAAGCCTATCTCCACGTTCATATAGCTTCTCTATTTTAAAGATTTATGCCTTGTGTGATGTGTATTTTATTTATATGTTTTCAATCATCTTCTTTATATTTTTAATTGTATTCGGCATTTAGTTATTGTTCTCTTTGATTTTTTTCCTATTTATGTGTTTTTAATCTTTACTTATGTTTAGTTATATATTCAGTATTTAGTTATTGTTGTTTCAATTTACCCCTTTGGTTTGTAACTTGATAGTTCTCTTTAATAATGATTTAGATTCTTTGGTTAGCTAAATATTTACATGATTTCCAAAATTGTCTAAATTCAATTTTATTTATGTGAAATTTTTCATTTAAAATATTTATGTCAAAAAATTAACTTAGATATTAAATTAATTATTACTATATTTATTTTTTACTGCTACGCGTGGATTGTATACAATAGTTATTCACCATTTTATTAAATACATTACATAATATACATAGCTGAGATAGTTTCCCTAGTCATCTCAATTCGTGACTGATAAGTAGTTAAAGTGATCTAGATTGCAAATCTCAAAATTGCATTGCCTCACCAAATTGCAATTGTTTTTCTATTTTTTTAATAGTTTTATCATTTTTTTATTACCATTTGTTTTATTCTCTTTTGTATTTAACTTTTTATTTTTGTTTCAAAAGTTTAATTTTCTCTTCAGGTTAACTTTACATTTTTAATTTTGTTTATATGTAGTAAATATAATCACTATTTTTGTTAAAAGATTTTGTCGGTGCAACATTGATTTTTTTTTTTTTTTAAATAATATTTCATATTTGGGAACAAAAGACATAGTAGTACAACTAACACACTATAGTAGAAGAACATAATTGTGGGTTATTTTGTTTCCCCCCCCCCCCCATGTTAAATTCCACTTACAACTTATGTGGGCCGATGTGATACAACGTTTTAGTTTCTTAAAATTCACTCTCACGTAATATAAAAGTGTATACATAAAATTTACATTATTATGGATAACTTTAAAATGAAACTTTTAATATGTTTATATGCATCGAGTAGAAGTTATGAAAAGCAGTCTGTAGACACTTTGAACATTAGATAAAAGTTCAAAAAGATATGTCAAATCAACATAATATAACTTAAAATAGTATACAAACATATGTTTGTATACCAATGGTCTTCGTATATTTAATTTGGTCATCATTCAACTGTAATACAACTCAGAAAATCAAGGATTTGATGATGTGGGTGAGTGAATGGGCCCGTGCGAATAATTGTGAGATGAAAATCATTGTTTGAAATTTAGGTTTGGGAAGTGTACTCTAAATGGGCTCGTGCAAATAATTGTAAGTCCATACAAATGGCTCAGTTATAATATGTAAGAATGAATAATTATTTGACCTGGAAGTTTGGAGTCTTATCATTGGTCGATTATATAAATTAAAAAAAAAACAGATTAATGATACTTTCAGAAAAATGGACCACTGATTAACAAGGGTAGATTATAAGAGCTTTTTCATATTGTAATTTACAAATAAGTAAATTATATAGATTTTCAGGGGATATGAACGAAGGCGGAAATATATCAGACTATATATGTTTATTATATATTTCGCTATAACGATCTTTAAGATGGATGAACACATACAACATTCACACGATTGGAAATCAAGATTCAATTCGATTACATGGGAAAGACAATGGAGTATAAAGAATCTGTACAATAGTTTATACCTTTAATGAGTAATTTGTTTAGTTTTCATCCACTCGTCTTCGCTTGATGCTTGGAGTTTGATGCTCAGACCAAGACAATGATTATGACAATGAGTAGAACAATCCCAAAAATGAGAATAAGAAGGCATGTCTGCAACAAAAGTAAACCATATATGGGAATTTAGATTTAGCTACAAAGAATCATTGAATTGAAAGTTTGAGAAGAGAGTCTATGGTCTTAGTAGTGTGTACCAAAGATGAGTTTGCTCTTTGAGTTTTAGATGCTTTTCTGAGTTGAGCAGTGGCTTGTGCAGTTGCAGCTTGTGAGTTATCAATGTTAGAGCTGATGTCATCTGCCATACAGACATTACAGTGTTTCTTAGTTTCTAAAGAAGCAAAGGAGATAGGGAAAGTTTTACGAGTTATGGTTGTTGGGGTTACTTACCGATCATAACTCCTTGATCGTTCACTAAAACAGCTAGATCTTTGAAGATTTCATTCACTTCACCAATCTGTTCTTGAATTTCTCTTATTCCTTGCTCTCTTTCCTCAATGATTGCTTCGTTGAATGTTATCTCGTTGTCTAGAAACACTACTTCTTGCCTGGAATGAGAACAATACGAAGTTAATAGCACATAGCTGCAAGACATACGCTGAAACAGAGAAGATGGATCTAATGGGGTTTCTTTGGCCTTAACCAACTGTGAAAATTCTATTAACCCAAATTTTTAGCTTATATCAACAATTAAGGCTGGAGTTAGTACTCAATGGGAGATATCTTATTAACGAACAAAAGAAAACTGCATGCTTGACTCACATCTGAGCAGAGTTTATGCTAAAAGATGATCAAGTGAATTAGACAATTAACATGCTTATAGCATACAATCAAAAAAACATACTCCTAACCTTCTTGATTGTAGAAGAAGAGTTTGCTGCTGGGAGGTCCTTAAAGATTCTGTATCCAGTTCCTGTGCATTATAACTGCACATAACAATGAAGCATGTGTAAGTACGATTCAAATTCCACAAACTAAACATTTGAAAAGCTTACAAACTACATAAACCAAGCCCCTCATTTGTATAAAATTACAAATAACAACAAGATTCATTTAACATGAGCTTCTGTTTCCTAACAGGAACTAAAACCTAACTGGTCAAAGTAGAATCAACATGGTTACCAACCTGGTAGGGATATCTATAGTGACGACAGGAGTATATGCAATTTCTCTTTCAGCAGCAAGTCTCTGAGCTTTCTGAAACTCTTTGAGAACTGCTTGAAAATCTTTCGCCAGTTTAGCATCCGCAATCTTCTTAATTGGCTGCGAGAGAGAACACAAAACATAACACAGAATTAGAATAACGTCTTCTATAAGATAAACATATCAGAAATGTATCTTTTAATATCTAACATTTTCATTAGGCGAAGGGAAACACAAAAATTTAAGGAATTTTCTTACAGTAGCTGCTACTCCATGTAGATCAGCTTCGCTAGCTTCTTTAAGTTTAGCTGAAGTATGTTTCACCAGTTCTGATATCTGTAACCTTGTCTTTTGCCTGCCAATAAAAAAAAGAATCCAACTTTATAAGATAATTTGCAGAAAAAACTACAGGGTCAGCTTCAGAACAATTAAAAATCATCGTTTTTTTTTCAGAGCAAAATCAAAAACCCTAATCAATTAACAACGAGATTTTACGAAAAGTGGTACTAACAGATTCTCACGCAAGTCAAGAGTATCCTTAGGAGTTCCGATGGAATTAACGAGGCGGAAGAAGGAATTGAGAGCCGTGCTGATCCTGAATATCCCCGCGGCTACCTCCTGAGATGGATCCCCACGAGACAAAGCTTTCTGCTTTCTCCCACGATTGGGCTGCTGCTGAAATCGAGAGCCAGCTTCGAGATCTTGGAAGCTCATCCTCCTCTTTTCTCTCAGAATCTCTCTATTTCTCTTGGGGAACAAAGACGACGAAGATGGCAAGAGTTAGGTATTAAGTCGAAATTTATTGTTTACTTTTTTAATTTTTTAAAAAATGAATAAATGATTTTCTCATGGTGGTGGAGGGAAATTATTAATACGGGACACGTCATTGCGAGGGAAGGATCCTCTGCGCTGTCGTTGTTGACCCAAATTGAAATGAAACTCGGACCGTTTAAACCGGACAGATTCAATCTCTCTAACTATACCAACCCGAATAACACTAAGCTTTAGTCAACTTGGTAGTTTAAACATAAAGCCCAATGTGATGAAGATAAGGCCCGTTTTGTTTTAGCAAACTAACAGATTCACATGCCTAAAAGCCCAAAACTGTGTCCACAATTTGGACAACAGCATTTAACATAAGATCTTTACTTAGTAACTTTATGATAAGACAAAACTTTTTAATTATGAGTTCTGTTGAAAATAATCTATTTAGCACTAAAAAGGATTAACGGCGTAACGCCCACACGTCTAAGGTGTGCGGTGTCATAAAAAAACCAAAGACACACTTCCTTTGTCGTGAATCTGCGTTTAGAAAAAAAAAAAGCAAATCGCAATCTCTCTTCCCCGACTACGAAGATCAACAACACCATTCCTTCAATGGCGGTTTGTTCTTCATTTCCTTTTCTGCTTATAATATCTTATGCCTTCCCTTCCAGATTTTGCTGTGATCCTTTTTAGGGAACTTTTCTGAAGATTAGGAATGGTTGGTTAGTGATTTGTTATAATTCGTTGTCACGTTCTGGAATCGAATTGATTTTGTGTCTATTAGCTGTTGATCGAATCAGAAATATAAAAAAATGAGAATTTCATCTCCGGTGATCCATTACAGATGATAGATTCATTTCAGTGGATTCTATTTTTATGAAACGGTTCTCTTTGTTTTGATCCCTATGATCATTGTGTTTTACTTGTAATAATAGTATAATCTTTTTAAGAGAATATAGACAAAAAAAGTTTCATTAACAACACACACTGAATTGTTTTTGTTAATGATTTTTTATCTCTTTAATCCTCTTTGTTAATGACAACAGATAAGGTCAGTAAAAGTTGGCAATCTCTCCTCAGAAGCAACAGAGCATGATATCAAAGAGTTCTTCTCTTTTTCTGGTGAAGTTGAAACCATTGACATCCAAGCGTTAGACCTCTCTCTTTTTTTTTTGTTTTTCCTTCTTTGTGATAGTGATGAAGCTATTTTCAGCAAATTTTAGATCTTTTTGTTATATTATTGACTCTGTTTGCTTTCATGTTTTAACTTGTAGCAGTAATGAGCATAGTGCTTATGTCACATTCAAAGATCCTCAAGGAGCTGAGACCGCTGTGCTCTTATCAGTGAGTTCACTCTTTCTCCCCTTAACATTCCTCCTCCTATCATAATATATTCTAAGTTCAGTATGACTGCTATTCTAGTAATTAGTAACCAATCTATGGTTTCATTTTATATGGTGAGAAACACTCAAGAATTACTTTCACTTTACTGCCCTCATGGAATCCATTCTGTAATTACAAGTAAAAATTGGAACATTTGTAATTGAAGTCATCATACTAACAACAAGTGATGTTTTTCTCCAGGGTGCGAGTATTGCTGATCAATCAGTCACCATTGAGATGGCTCCTAACTACACTCCACCTGCTGCTCCTCATGCTGTAATGTCTTCCATCTTGACCATAGATCTCGTTTTTTTTTTTTTTTTTTTGCTTCCACTTATTTGGAATCAGAAACCATTTCCGTTAATATTTCATTGATTATTCGTAATAACTTGCAAAATTGTCTACCTCTCAAATCTGTGATTGGTAGATATATCGAGTGAGTTGGTCCTTAAATAACAATCTCTAGAGGTTTTAACTTGTCTTCATTTCACAGGAAACACAGAGCGGTGGTGTCGGAGGCGCTGCAGAATCCGTTGTCCAGAAGGCAGAAGACGTTGTGAGCAGCATGTTAGCAAAGGGTTTCATCCTCGGGAAAGACGCTGTCGGAAAAGCCAAAGCTTTTGATGAGAAACTCGGTTTCACTTCAACTGCAACAGCAGGAGTTGCTTCCATAGACCAAAAAATCGGTCTAAGCCAAAAATTCACAGCTGGTACAAGCTTGGTGAACGACAAGATCAAAGAGGTGGACCAAAGCTTCCAGGTCACAGAGAGAACCAAGTCTGCATTTGCCTCTGCGGAACAGACAGTGAGCAGTGCAGGAACCGCAGTGATGAAGAACCGTTATGTGTTAACAGGTGTGAGCTGGGCCGCAGGAGCGTTCAGCAGAGTTGCTAAAGCGGCTGGAGAGGTTAGTCAGAAAACAAAAGAAAAGGTTGAAGCAGAGCAACCACAGCCACAACCGTCAGAGTCGCAGCAGCAACCACCGGAAGGGTATGCTCCGATTCATTCGTCTGAATACTCCAAGAACTAAATCTCACTACAGTGAAAATGTTTCGTTTTTATACCCTTTTCTGGTTGGTTTCTTTATGTGAAAAAAATGTGAACTTGGTTTTGTCTTTTGGATGTAACATAAAATGTATGTTGATCAACTCGTTGTTTGTGACTTTTATTTAAAAAAAATGCAAAATATTTTCGGTCAACATAAACAAATTTTGAATGTACATAACTTTTATTAAAAAATCACAACTTTGTCTGAGGGTTGAACCTATAGTAAGTCAAACCATAAAAAAAGTCAAGTCAGCCGTTTATTTATTGGGCCTCGCGTTTCCTTTTTTCTTGGGAGAAAAATGAGAATATTATTAAATGATAATATTCCATTATTTACTTGGGCGCTACTCCAATTTTTCCTCATTAGCTGTCTTTCCTTTCTTTCGCTTAGGTGTGTGTGTCTCGCCAGCTTCTCTAACCTAAAAGTGTAGCCTTTATAGTTTCCATTCTTTGCATTCACATTACCACAGCCTCCTCTCTTCCAATATTCTTGTAAAGCGCTCACCTTTATATATATATATATTGGTAAACCAGAGAGAAGCTGAGAAAATTTGGCTTGAAACAACATCATGAGCTCCCATAGCTTCTCCAAAAGAGCTTACAGCTTCTTCAAAGCTTACCCTTCTGCTTCCAAGCTTCTTCTTCTCAGTACCTTCAGGTCTCTCCTTTAGATCTACATCACCATCCCATTCTTCTTCTTCTTGATGTCTGTATGAATATTACTAGTTTCTGTATAGATGAACGTCTCTCCTTCTATGTTAGTTCAGATCCAGTTCTTTTTTTAGTAACGTATAGTTCATCAGATCTGGTCTCATGGAGAGTTTCTGACAGTTGTTTTGTTTTTGTTTTTCATCTTTGTCGTGTCTTTGACCGTTTTAGTTTCATGTTTTTGGTTTTTGCAGCGGTGGAGGTCTACTAGTGTATTCAGACTCGAGTCCATTGAGGCGTGCATTAACCGCAGATGGCGAACAAATCAAGAAGAAGAAGGTGGTTGTTCTTGGGAGTGGCTGGAGCGGTTACAGCTTCTTGAGTTACCTAAACAACCCTAACTACGACGTTCAAGTTGTCTCTCCTCGAAACTTTTTCCTCTTCACTCCTCTTTTGCCAAGTGTCACCAACGGCACTGTTGAAGCCCGTAGCATCGTTGAACCCATCCGCGGCCTTATCCGCAAGAAAGGATTTGAGTACACTGAGGCAGAGTGTGTCAAGATCGATCCCTCCAACAAGAAGATCCACTGCAGGTCCAAGGATGGATCGAGTGTTAATAAGGATCCAAAGGAGTTTGACATGGACTACGACATTCTTGTCATAGCCGTTGGAGCTAAGCCCAACACGTTCAACACCGCTGGAGTTGAGGAGCATGCCCACTTCCTCAAGGAAGCTGAGGATGCTCTCAAGATTCGCCAATCAGTCATCAACTGTTTTGAGAGAGCTTCTCTTCCTGATTTAACGGAAGAAGAGAGGAAAAAGATTCTGCATTTCGTTGTGGTTGGTGGAGGACCCACTGGTGTTGAGTTCTCAGCTGAGCTACATGACTTCTTGGTCGAGGATGTGGCTAAGATATATCCAAAGGTGCAAGAGTTCACAAGGATCACTCTTCTTGAAGCAGGCGACCACATTCTCAACATGTTTGACAAGAGGATCACTGCGTTTGCTGAGGAGAAGTTTCAGAGAGACGGTATTGATTTGAAGACAAAGAACATGGTTGTGGGAGTCACTGCTGATGAGATATCAACAAAGGAAATAGCAACTGGTAAAGTTGTGTCTGAACCTTATGGTATGGTTGTGTGGTCAACAGGTATTGGGATACGTCCTGTCATCAAGGAGTTTATGAACCAGATTGGTCAGGGGCAGAGGCGTGTCTTGGCAACTGATGAATGGCTTAGAGTGGAGGGATGTGACAGTGTCTATGCTTTAGGTGACACTGCAACCATCAACCAACGCAGAGTCATGGTATTGTTTTCAACTCCTTTTTCAGAAGATTGAGTGACGACTTCTCAGAATTTTAATCTGATTGTTGTTGCTTGTGTTTACAGGAAGATATAGCTGCAATTTTCAGTAAAGCAGACAAGGGAGAGACAGGAACTTTGAACAAGAAAGAGTTCAAAAGTGTGGTGAAAGACATTTGCCAGAGGTACCCTCAAGTGGAGCTTTACTTGAAGAAGAAGAAACTGAGAAACATTGCAAACTTGCTGAAGAGTGCCAATGGCGATGACACGGAGGTCAACATCGAAACGTTTAAGCAAGCTCTCTCAGAGGTTGATACTCAGATGAAGAATCTTCCAGCAACTGCACAGGTAAAAAGCTTCCTTCTAGAACAAGTAACTGACTAAGATGTTAATTACCTCTCGTTCTGATTTCTTGCATGATGTTAATTAACAGGTTGCGTCACAACAAGGGAAGTACCTTGCAAAGTGCTTCAACAAAATGGAGAAGTGTGAGAAGAAGCCAGAGGGTCCATTGAGGTTTAGAGGAGAAGGTAGGCACAGGTTCCAGCCGTTTAGGTACAGACATTTTGGATCGTTTGCTCCGTTGGGAGGGGAACAGACAGCAGCTGAACTGCCAGGGGATTGGGTCTCTATTGGTCATAGCAGCCAGTGGCTATGGTACTCTGTCTACGCTAGCAAACTGGTGAGCTGGCGCACAAGGTCGCTCGTTGTCTCTGACTGGGTTCGACGCTTTATCTTTGGCCGTGACTCTAGTAGCATCTAAGCTTCTTATTTTTTTGCTTCTCTCCCAAACTTTTTTGTTTCTCCTTCAAGATTTTGCATGATGTCCTAAATGTTATTTTACTGGTTTGTTGTGTTTTTGGAGCTCATGATTATTATTACACTCAACCTAATCTTTGAACACAATCATGTCGTAAAGCCTATTCATTCATTCACTGGGCTTTACAAACCCATCACAAACTCTCCTTTCCTTCCAGTTTAGCAAGCTTTTGGGTAAATAACGCCTTACGTGTAGAGCAAGAAACTCACTTTCAAGTGGCGGATAATTAGGGTTATATGACTTAGAACTAGGGTTTTACTATTGTTTATGTTGAAAGCTTTGGTATCGTTCTGTACAAGGAATCTAGACCCGACAAGACATGAATGAGGATTCTTTACTCCTATACATAGGAAAGACGATCAATGACGAGTTTTTCTTGGTGGGCCAGATAAAGGCCCATATTTTTAGACCCAGAATCGATGTGTTCAATCCAGCCAGTCCAGTCTATTTTACTAAACCGGAATAAACCAAAATGAAAAACCGAATTGAATTTTCGTCGTCTTCTTCTTCATCTCCTCCACCAAAATCAACACACCCAGAAACGTTCTTCACTTCAACCATGCCCTCTGGCTGCAGCATTAGAGCTCTTTGGATAATCAACAATCATGACGCTGTTGTCTTCTCCAGGTTCTTTTACTTTCCTCCGATCACTCATTTCATTCTTCCACCATCTCTAATTAAAAAAACGGTGACATTTAGGAAGTTTCCGGTCGTGGAGAAGCGGTGGCGCTCCGCCTTCAAGACGGAAAACGAAAACAGCGACGGCTCAGATCCTCCTCCTCGACTTCCCACCGATCAACAAATCTCCATAGCTTTTGCTCGAAGAAAGAAACAGGAAGGCTCGAGTCGTGGATACGGCTTACGTGTAGCTCAATCAACCAAAGGATCAGATTCATGGGTCGATGATCCCATCACTCGTCATATCATCAGCCTTTCCTTATCCGAAGATTATAATGATAATGAATCTAACAACAATGATGAGATGAACATTCTTTGGCCTATTATTCTCCACACCAAATCTCTTTATTACATCCTCGTCTTGCCTTTGGTTGAGCCAAGGGAGATTAAAGACTTTGTTAACTTATGTAATAGATCTGATTGTGGATCAGCTGTTGGTGAAGATCTGAGTTTATCATCTCTCTTGCTTAACACTTCATCCATCACTGGGTTGGTTACACTTTACTACATCTCTCCTGTCTCAAGGCTTTTTTAGACAGAGTTTTTCAGTTTGTGTCTCTCGTGTTTTGTAGAGCTTTCATGGTGGCTCATTCGTTTGGTGACATCATCTCTGGTGATACGGCTGAGCCTGAGGTTGTTGTAGCAGCTTCACCATCGGTTGGTGGACTTTTTGATTCACTAACGGGAAGCATTGGTATCTCATCAAGGCCAAGACCTGTAGCTGCTGCACCCGTTGCATCTTCTTCTTCCCAGTCTGGTTCCTCTACAACCGGAGCTGCGGCAACAGATGCTCCGAAAGCAGGGCTACTTGACAAAGATCTACTTAGAAATTTCATCGCTAGTGCTATGCCTTTTGGTTTGTACTAGAATCCCTCTGTCTTCTACTAGACCGTCCCTGACAGTTTTTAAATCAAAATTTTGCAGGTACACCATTAGACCTCAGTCTTTCTAATATCTTTGCTATGAAAGCAAATGGGTTTTCCTCTGCTGAGCCTCCTCCCCAAGACCTTAAGCAACCAGCATGGAAGCCGTACTTGTACAAAGGGAAGCAAAGGCTATTGTTCACAATCCATGAGACTATTAACGCTGCAATGTACGACCGAGATGAGATTCCTGACAGTGTATCTGTTGCGGGACAGATAAACTGCAGGGGAGAGCTAGAAGGACTGCCTGACGTGTCTTTTCCTCTAGCTGGGCTGAGTAAAGCCCGCATCGAGTCTATATCTTTCCATCCCTGCGCGCAAGTCCCAGCACATGGGATTGACAAGCAGAACATTGTTTTCCAGCCTCCATTGGGTAACTTTGTTCTCATGAAGTACCAGGCGGGTTGTGGACTAGGACCACCAGTGAAAGGGTTTTATCAGCTATCAATGGTCTCAGAGGACGAAGGTGCGTTCCTCTTCAAGGTAGGCCTCATGGAAGGCTACAAGAGTCCTTTGTCAATGGAGTTTTGCACTATTACTATGCCCTTTCCACGGAGACGGATTGTGGCGTTTGATGGGACTCCTTCAGCTGGGACTGTTTTGACCACAGAACACTCTGTTGAGTGGAGAGTTCTGGGAAGTGGGCGTAGTCTTTCTGGAAAAAGCCTTGAGGCAACTTTCCCCGGGACAATTAAGTTTAGTCCATTGAAGAGCAGGAGAAGAGGAGGCGGAGATGATGATGAAGAGAGTGACGGTGAGAGCGCTGAGGGTGTTGTGAACGTGGAGGATATTTTGGTGCAGAAAATGAACAAGGATCTCCCAGCAGTTGAGATGGAGGAACCCTTCTGCTGGCAAGCCTATGACTACGCTAAGGTATGTGTATATGCCTTTTGTTCTTCCTTTTGGAACCTTCTGGTCTTGGTTGTTTTTCAAAATCTGTTTTATGGTTTATAGGTCTCGTTCAAGATTGTTGGGGCATCTGTATCTAGAATGTCCATCGACACGAAATCGGTAAGCTTTTTAGGTGATTAGTTTATATTGTTAAGACTGTTAGCTCAGTTTTTACAAGGGTTCGTTCTCTCTTTGATCATCGCCTCCCTTTGTTTTGCTAGGTCAATATCTACCCAACCACAAAATCGCCGGTTGAGTATTCTGCTCAGGTAAGTATCCCCAAGGAAATGTTTGAACCCAAGATTTGAGAAATTATAAAGCCTATATATGTGTTTAACTGCATAACATGTGCATGTAACAGGTGACTTCTGGGGACTATATATTATGGAACACATTGGGGAAGGCTCCATCAGCAGCCGCTGTGTAATTCCCCAGGTCTCGACTTCATTTCACTGCAGAAGTGTGAGATTCAATTTGTTTGTTTGTGTTAATCATCATTATAAATGCATGAAGCATTGATGGTCCTAACTTTTTGCTGCGGAAGTGAATCTGTAAATTGTTGTTGGTTTACTCAGAAAAAGAAGAAGAGTGTTTTTTCTGACATGTGCGACATTAAGCCAATAAAGTCATGTGTGCAAATGAGATGAAAAAAAGGATAGAGTGTTTTTCTGATTGCTTGAGCGAGTTTCCAACGTCATGCAGAGGTTATGAAAGCGTCACTGCAACGTAATGCAGAGGTTCAGATTCAAGAACAGATCCCTTGTTAAGGGACAAGAAAATGATTTGACAAGGATTGTGGTTACAAGAATGATCCCTCGTGTAGATTGTATTAACTTAAAGCAAATTTTGTAAGAAAATACAAAGTAACACTCTGTTTATCTTCCCAGTAAAACAAGATGTTACAATTGTTTAGTTTTCAAATGAAGCATAATACTAGCTCCTGGGAATGCCATTAGAACTTTTGCTACCTTATACAAAACCAGGAAAGCACTGATATCATCATTGGTTAATCAATCTGATCCCGGAGATAAACGTCTATGAAAACTTGGGGGGGAAATGCTTTAAAATGGGATTTTTCATCATCATCGTCAAGAATGAGTAAACATAAACACTTCAACTTTCTCACAGTTTTCACCATCATCATCAAGAATGGAGTTCATGTCTTTTCCTTGTGCATGTCCATCTGAGAGATCGGGTTGAAGAGATATCACATAGAAACTTGAAGCTGCTACAGAAGCTTTAGTCCACCTGTTACTTCATCAACAACTTGGACTGGTCCTGCAGCAGTAACAACACCTTCAAGTCTTCGAATGTTGTACTAAGAAAAGCTGATAAAATCCTATAAACAAATTATGCTAGCAAGATCTCTATTGCCCCCACAGAACGTTGCAGATGGATTTGGATACCACACAAAAACAACATTTTGATATGTTGGATGCTTTTGCGCTAAAAAATCAAATCAGGGTGCAAGGACAAGCACCAAGGGGCCAGACTAGTACATTTAGTTATCTAAGGTAATAGCAATTAGCAACTCTCAAACTCGTATATTATCCATCAGTCTTTAAATTTCAGTAGCATGACTTGGATCAAAAAATAACAGCTCACCAAGAATAGCCATAACTGTCCTTGAATCTGAAAAAAAAAAACAGAAGTTAGATTCACATTTTAGCAGAAAAAAATTGATTCCAGAGGAGATTTCTCCCTAGTAGTTTGACTAGCAAGCACCAAGGATTAGAATGTTGAGAGGGGGTGAGAACTATGAAACTTACTTGGGGCGATCTGTGTTCTTCCAGCATCGATTGTGATATGTGTAGGCAGCTTAAGGGATTTAGCTCTTTCCTGTCAGTTTCGCAAGACAAGAATCATAGATGAAGACAACAAAGCTCTATGAAATTAATCCAGTCCAAGATAAATCACAATCTACAACGATTGACTTGTTATAGTAAAACTCACTTGCAATTCTAGCATCTCGTCCTCACTCTCGATTTTCACAACAACTTTTGGCTGTCCACACTCCTCCTCCCAGCTGCAGATAGCAAACCAATACTGTATGTAAATCAAATCCATATTTTAAAAGTAACAAAAAGGATTTTTGATAAATAAGGAAGATACGAGTTCAATGCTTTAGGCGCTCGACGAACCAGCTTCTTGTATAAACCTAATGTTGCATGACTGCAAGAGAATCAAAACAAGCAGACCCCAAATATAAGAAAATGCTAAAGATGAGTTTGAAAATGTTCAGTCAGGTCACCTGCATTGTGCTGCAATCTTTCCTTTGCCCATTTTAAGATCATTCCTCACAACCAAAACCTTTAAAGGACATATTATAAACAGCTCAAATTCAACATCTTTTGTTTCGATTACGGTAAAAGAGGTAACAGAGAGAGAGAGAGACACACTTATGTAGTAAAGTAAAGATACCATTTTGAAATCATTGAGAATGTCAGCGAGTTTCTCGATCTCGTGAAGACCCTTTGAAATCAAGTTGTTGCTAACATCTCCATCAACAGGAGGAGGTTTGGAACGACGAGTACCAATGCAGAATCCAAGTGCCGCTCCAACGATTAGAGCGCTCAACCACGTTAAATCCATCGTATGTATCCTACCAAAGCCAGACGATCTACAACACGAATACAATTTGGGAATCGAAAAGTGGATTAATCTCTCAGTAACAGCTTAGAAAGGGAACAATCAATGGTCTAAAGAAGAAGAGAGTTACCAAAGAGAAAGCAAATGGTTCAGAGATCCCAAACAAAGAGGGCGTTTGGTCTAGTGGTATGATTCTCGCTTAGGGTGCGAGAGGTCCCGAGTTCAATTCTCGGAACGCCCCTTCTTTTTCTAATCATATTTTTGTAATTTAATTTCAAATTTGTTAGTATTAATTGGTTTATTTAATTATAAACAAAAGTATTTTTGGGCAATAATGTTAGTGGGGTAAAGATAAAAGGAGTGGATAAAGTTATTCCCGTGACCAAACACTTTAAAGAGAGACGCGTTTTCTTCCTTCTTCAGAATTTGTCCGGCGTCAACGGTAATTGACTTGTCTCCTCTCTAGTCTCCTTCTTCTTGTTGCCAGATCGATCATACTCAGCTTTTTTATTCTTCGAGCTTCGGATCCGTACCCAAGGTAGAAACTCGTGTTCTTATGCTTGCAATATCTCTCTTTTTTTTGGTTACTGTTTTCATGTTTGATCGCTCTCTACCTCTGAGGTTTTTGATGTACATGAACTTCTAGGGTTTCCTTAATTGGGTTTCTTTCATGATCAGTGTAGATTTTATGTTTTCTTTTCCTTTCGATTATCCATTTTGCACGGTATCAATCGAATTTGGTGTTTTAGCAAAACCCTAATTGATTTTAGTACCTTTGATGATGATTTCTCCTTGTTTCGTCTGATGGGTCAAGAGTTTTTTTTTTTAATATGATCGATGAGATCTCATGTGTAATTTGATGTTTTAGTTTTTTGCTGTCTTGTTATGTATGTCCAATTCCAGCTTTCTTGATGAGTATGCTGATGTGTTCCATTCACAGGTTTGAGGATCAGCAAAGATGAGTGACAATCTCATGGACAAAGTTACCGCCTTTGGTGAGCGCCTCAAGATCGGTGGTTCAGAAGTGAGCAACAAAATCACTGCTGGCGTGAGCTCAATGAGCTTGAAGATGAAGGAACTTTTCCAAGGTCCAAACCCAACTGACAAAATAGTTGAGGATGCTACTTCGGAGAATCTAGAGGAGCCTGACTGGGATATGAATTTGGAAATATGTGACATGATCAATCAAGAGACGATTAACAGTGTTGATTTGATCCGTGGAATAAAGAAGAGGATCATGATGAAGCAGCCGAGGATTCAGTACCTCGCCTTGGTTTTGCTTGAGACGTGTGTTAAGAACTGTGAGAAGGCCTTCTCAGAGGTGGCAGCAGAGAGAGTTCTTGATGAAATGGTTAGGATGATTGATGATCCACAGACGGTTGTGAATAATCGAAACAAGGCTTTGATACTGATTGAAGCTTGGGGAGAATCGACCAGTGAGCTTCGTTACCTACCGGTTTTCGAAGAAACTTACAAGGTAACTGTGACCTGGTTTGATTGAATAATGAAAAGATGTTGGTTTATGTCAGAATCTATTAAGATCAAGTCTTAGTGTTTTTTTGTCTTGTACTTTTGTTTCTGTGTCATAGAGCTTAAAAGCGAGAGGCATCCGCTTCCCTGGACGAGACAACGAGAGCTTGGCACCTATTTTCACCCCTGCTCGGTCAGCTCCAGCACCAGAAGTGAGCACTGAACTTCCTCAGCATGCGCGTGAGCCTGAGCATGTTCAGTATAATGCTCCTGTGAGAAGCTTTACCGCTGAGCAGACAAAGGAAGCTTTCGATATAGCAAGAAACAGCATTGAACTTCTTTCCACGGTTCTGTCCTCTTCCCCTCAACACGATGCTTTACAGGTAATCCTAATTAGTAGGCATCATTTCCTATACTATTTTTATCCGCTATATATGTTTAATCAAATTGTTTTAAGTTTTAACTCTGTGATTTGCAGGATGACTTAACAACGACACTTGTACAACAATGTCGTCAGTCTCAAACCACTGTCCAAAGAATCATCGAAACAGCAGGGGAAGACGACGCCCTTCTGTTTGAAGCCTTGAATGTGAACGACGAGCTTCTGAAAACTCTGTCCAAATACGAGGAGATGAACAAACCCTCTGCACCGCTAACCGCACCCGAACCAGCCATGATTCCTGTTTCTGAAGAGCCTGATGACTCTCCACTTCATGGAAAAGAAGAATCTCTGGTCAGAAAACCATCGAGTACACGAGCTTCTATCCATGGAGGTGGTGGGAGTGGGGATGACATGATGGATGATCTTGATGAGATGATATTTGGCAAGAAGAGCGGCGGTCACGGTGGTTCCTCGGCGGATGCAGGACATGATCCTAAGAAGTCGTCTAAGAATGATGATCTCATTCGATTCTGAGATGGTTTTAGCAAAACTGTGTTTGTGGATTTGGTGTTTAATTGATGATATGAGACATGTTTCAATGTAAGTAATCTGTGTTTGAGGATCTCTTTGGATTTATGTGATGGTTTATAAACAAGAGAGTTGTTATGAGACAAAAGGTTTCTTCTTTATCTTCTCAATCTATTGCGTGTTTGCTCACTTTCTCATCAGTCTCACCCCTCTTCAACTCTAACCGCAAAGAAACGTGCAAGCTCAACGCTTTCACTCCGTTGCAATCGATTCTAAATTTAGCGTTTTAACCGCAGTCGCAGGAGCAATCGCGATAAGAGAAGCGCCCTCGTCACTTTCCCCACTTCACACTCATCTTAGCAATCGAAATTCGGATCGAAGAATCAAATCTCGCAATGGTTGGAAAACATCAAAATCATTCCCCCAGATTCAGATCCAAATCTTTAATCCTCACACTTCTCCTCTTCTCCTTCTCTCTACTCGTTATCCTCTACACCTTCTCTTCCTCTCTTTCCTCTCCGAACCCATCGAACCAAACAGAAACGTCCTTCGTCGCCTCCCTTGAGCAGTTTCTGATCCACAAGGCTCCGAAGCTTAGAGACGACACGGTGCGTGGAGAGAGTGATGATGATGATAATCTAAAGAAGCTCGAATCGATGGTGTTCGAGAGAGAGAATCGGTTACTGAACGAAGACCCGGGATACCCTACCGAGTTTCCGGTTAAGGTTTACGTCTACGAGATGCCAAAGAAGTTTACTTTCGATCTTCTCTGGTTGTTTCACAATACTTACAAAGAGACCTCGAACGCCACCTCTAACGGTAGCCCTGTGCATCGTCTCATCGAACAGGTACTACTAAAGGTTACTACTTTGATTGAATATCTTCACTTTGTGACTTTCCCCACTAAAAGTTTCTATTATTTGCCAGCATTCTATTGATTATTGGCTCTGGGCTGATCTGATCTCTCCTGAATCCGAACGGCGTTTGAAAAGTGTCGTTAGAGTTCACCAGCAGCAAGATGCAGACTTTTTCTATGTTCCGTTCTTCACCACCATTAGCTTCTTCTTGTTGGAGAAGCAGCAATGCAAATCACTCTATAGGGTGTGAGTGAGCTTCGTTTAAACTAGTTTCCCATTTTAGATAACATGTTTTTAAGCTGTTTTGTCTCAATGTAGGAAGCTTTGAAGTGGGTGACTGATCAGCCTGCTTGGAAAAGATCTGAGGGAAGGGATCATATTTTTCCTATTCACCATCCCTGGTCTTTCAAGACGGTCCGCAAATCTGTGAAGAATGCTATCTGGCTTTTACCAGACATGGACTCAACTGGGAACTGGTGAGACTAGATTTCCTGCGCGAGTCGTGTAGTTTGCTGCTTTCTTAGCTAATATACTTTGACCTTCGCAGGTATAAGCCTGGGCAAGTTTCATTAGAGAAAGACCTAGTTCTTCCTTATGTTCCCAATGTTGATATATGTGATGCCAAATGCTTGTCGGAAAGTGCACTAATGAGGACCACGCTTCTTTTCTTCAGAGGGCGGCTTAAGAGGAATGCTGTAAGAGTCATGCCACCTCGGCCTTAAACCTGAACTGTTCTTAACTGTATTAACATTGGGAAGCTGCCATTCCTCTGCCTCTTATCAATTCTAGTTTTCATGGTTTGGCTACTGGGTTGTTGTCTTAGGGAGGTAAAATACGTGCCAAGCTTGGTGCAGAACTAAGTGGTGTCAAGGATGTAATCATCACTGAGGGGACTGCTGGAGAGGGAGGGAAATTGGCAGCTCAGGACGGCATGCGTAGGTAAAATCTGGCCTGCTTCCTAACCGATACATATATCTATATGTTTTTTTTCCTAACTACGTATGCTTTGTAGCAGATCTTTATTCTGTTTGTGTCCTGCTGGTGACACACCATCCTCTGCGAGATTGTTTGATGCCATTGTCAGTGGCTGTATACCTGTTATAGTCAGTGACGAGTTGGAACTTCCTTTTGAAGGATTACTTGATTACAACAAGGTATATGTAACAAAAACATCTATTACCACATTGTTTTCTGAATTTTTGTCTATATATGAAGCAATGTCTATTTAACTATCTTCTTCTTCTTTTTTGTTTTTACTCTCAGGTTGCTGTGATTGTTTCTTCTAGTGATGCAATACAACCAGGGTGGCTTGTGAATCATCTGAGAAGCCTTATACCCTCCCAAGTCAAGGAATTCCAGAATAGCCTTGCTCAAGTAAGTCCTAACATTTTTTTTCATCTTCCCCAAGCTCTGGTATTCAAAATGACACGAATCTATTTTTATAATTTGAGTTGCACGGATAAGTATCCCACTCGCATTAGTGGATCTTTATATCCTTTTTTAAACTAGTATGGTTATTTTCATATTTTTCCAGTACTCGCGGCATTTCATATACTCCAGCCCTGCTCAGCCATTAGGTCCAGAGGACTTGACATGGAGAATGGTATGTACCTACAACAGGATTTTGTTTACATCCTCTTTGCCTTTGATCTCTCTTCAGCGGAAACTACAAAATATCTAGGATTGAGAAAGCTTGATGTTTTTTTCCTTTCAAATTTGCAATGACAGATAGCCGGAAAGCTGGTGAGCATCAAGCTTCACACGAGGAGGTCACAACGGGTCGTGAAAGGATCTAGGAGTGTTTGCAGATGCGATTGCTGGAGACCTAACTCTACCACCTCCAGTTCTCTGAGTCCTCTCTTGTCTTAAGACCCATCACTTCACATTTTCAGTCTTGGAATTCCCCGAAATATGTACGTGTAGTCAAAAGTTGTTGAAAATTCTGATCCTGTACAATTTCACCATTGCTTACTATTTTATAAAATTCTATGCTCTAGCTTCGCAAACCCAGCAACCTAAACGAGTCACAAACTTATCACATGGATATGATAAACATAGGTATCTGCAGGTTATAGATTTGAACAACACTGAAACTCAAAACCCGAGCTTTATTATTGAAAGTGTTTTAAGCAAAAAAAGCTTTGATTCCAAAATAGTTTCTCCCTCTGTTTCCAAAAGGTGATATTGTTATGATTTGAGTTGAGTTTAGCTTGACTCTTTGGAGAACGAAGCAATACCAGTCTCTGTATGTGACTTTTCCCAGTTCTGACCATCATAGCTTCTGATCTCGACGTGGTCCAGTGTCCCCGCCTTGACACACTTAACCGTGACTGCAACCCCATCGGGATTAGACCTGGGGGTATAAAACGATGTGATCCCACAGACCTTGCAGAAGGTATGCTTAGCCGTGTGAGTCCCAAAAGTGTAAGTGGTGATGAAATCGTTGGAATCGTCTAGAAGCTCAAAGTCGCTTGAAGGAACAATGAAATGAACGTTGCCTCTCATTGAACAGTCTGTGCAGTTGCAGCTCCATGCCACCACTCTTCTTGGTGCTTTCACTCTCCATTTGATTTTCCCACAGTGGCAACCTCCTTCATGAAGTATCAGTTCTGACTCCATTGCTAGCTACTCCTAGATCTGCAATCAACGATCCTCACAAGCTAAAGTACTGATACTTCTACCAAGAATATAACTTCGGTCTGCAAAAGCTGATCTAGATAAACAAATTCGAACCAGATGTTGTTAACCAGAGTGTGTATCGATGAAGATGTCGGAGATGCAGAGTTGATGAAGAAGATGTCGGAGATGCAGAGTTGTGTCTGAAGTCTACGCCGCCTTCATCTTGTTGGAGGTATGTGTCAACAAAGGCTCCGATTGGTACCAATCAGAGCCAAAGTTGAACAAGTTAACAAGTTAACCACGCGCGTTTGTTTCATTTTTATGTTAATTTCGTATGAGTGTCTTCGACGTGCCACTTGTGCGAGTGAGATTTATTTTCCATCTGCACCACGTGTTTTGTATCCTCATCTGCACGTGCGCAGAAACTATAGTAACTGGATCTAAAATGGGCTTTAGTGGGTCTTAAAGGCAATTTATTGGGCCCTAAAGTAGGTTATTAGAGTACTTGTAACTTTTGGAAGAAGCTGCGACATGTCTTCACCATCTTGATCAAACTGAGATTTTATTGGGAGATCGAAGATGGCAAGTGAAGGGGCAAAGGATCCATGGAAAGGAGAAGAATGGGGGACGAGTGAGAATCAGAATCAGAAGAAGCAGAAGAAGCCAAGTGGTGTTGGTGTAAAAATGGTGGCGAGAGCGAGAAAGCAGATGCCGAGGGGACTCGAAGAGAAGTACGAAGCTTACTTCCTGCCAAGAAAGCCATGGCCGATGGCTCTTGCCTTCTATGGAAGCTTCATCCTTGGTGGGATTGGTGCTGGTATGCTTATAGAAGCTTGGATCAACAAAAAAGTCAAAGAAGATGGAGGAGTCATTTGGGAGTTCGATAAGTGAAAGAGAATGCGATTCAAGCTTCAAATGTTTGTGGGTTTGTTTTAAATTTGTTGTAATAAGCAAACACAGTTTATCTATAGACAAAAGACTCCCCCTTGTTTTGGAACTAAAGGGTGTTCTTGATAACTTGTTTCAAACCGAAACGCATTTAAGTTGTTCGACGAAATGCTTCTTTAGACAAAATGTGTTTCAAACAGTTTATTACATAGTACCGTCGAAAGCAAACATGATGAACCAACCAATGTCTTCTGTACACTTTAGCAACACAACTTACTTCAACGGTTTTGTATTTGTTTATTTTAAGAACAAACCCAATCACGTGAAACCACGAAGAGCTGTTTCCCAACGTTCTTCCCATGAAAGAAACCAACGAGCGCAGCAGGAGCTCTCTTGAGTCCATAAGCAACATCTTCCCCATACATTATCTTAACTTCTGTTATATATGACTTCTTGAGTAATCAACGGCGTTAAACCCTTGAAGACGTATTCGTTTGTAGGTAATAAGCCAGAGGTTGTATACTACTTTCAGAATCTGCAGATTGTACTGCGAGATCATTCAACATGCTGCTGTGGTCTCATGTTCAAGATCATTAGTGGGTTTAGTCTTTCATTTGATTGTGAATATAGAAGAAGGGATCTTTACTTACCTCTTTAAGGTATCATTAAGATCGTTTTCTTCCTTGTAGGTGAATGCAACATCGAATCCAAACTTGTTCTTGAATGCAAAGAGTTACAGAGAAGCAAGCCAAACCAACTGTTTATAAAAAATAATCTTACAAAGTATATAATCTTCTCTACAGGGAAGCAAAGCTAAACCAACAGTTTCTATATGGCAATGCAAAACCAATGAAACCGATATTAGTTGCTTAAGCATTATTTTCTGCGCTATTAAGTGCATTGCAAGTAATGTGGTAAATACAATTTTGGAAGGTGAACATGTTCCATAGCAAACCAATTCATTTTATTTTATTTTATTTTCTCTTACAGAAACAATATATGAGAAGAATAGAAGCTGTCTTTAGTATGAATAAATATTCTTGGTTACCCAAAAAACAAACATTATTTAAATCTTTCTTTCACTCACTCACGAGCCACCACAACAACTTGCTTCCCAACGTTCTTACCATAGAACAGTCCCACAAGAGCTTCAGGACCTTTCTCGAGTCCTTCGGCTACATCTTCCACGTACGCTATCTTCTCTTCTTTGATACACGGAATCACAAACTCCAGAAACTTTGAGTACTTGTCGAAGAAATCAAAGACGACAAAGCCTTGAATGCGGATTCTTTTGTAGATTATGCTGGTTAGATTGTGTACACCTTCCTGGTTCTCGAGATTGTACTGTGAGATCATTCCGCATACAGCGATGCGCCCATGCATGTTCATGTTTAAGAGCACCGCGTCAAGCATTTTGCCTCCTACGTTCTCAAAGTATATGTCGATGCCTTTGGGAAAACACCTAGGGACAAAAAAAGTAAGAAGATAATTTTATCATGAACTAGTATAAGAGCAGTTGATATAAGATATATATAGACATCAAATGCTTAGAAAATAAGTGGGTTATTGAACCTTTTCAGGGCAGCACTAAGGTCTTGTTCTTCCTTGTAGTTAAATGCATCATCAAATCCAAACTTGTTTTTGAGGAGATCAACCTAGTAATCACAAAAATAAGCAAAAGGCAAGTCAATCTCTTGAAGGAACACACCAAGACACGAAGAAATAAAACTAGTTCTGAAGAAAATATCCCACATCGGAAACTTAAGAAATAACTAAATAATATATAAAGAACTTGGATAAATCCATGTCAACTGGTTCTAAGTCCGAAACTTAACAACTAGAAATGATGATCAGAAATGTTTCACCTTTTCTTTACTTCCAGCACTTCCAACAACATAACAACCCATCATTTTAGCAAACTGTCCCACAAGCTGACCAACTGCACCAGATGCAGCCGACACATAGACGGTCTCTCCTTTCTTAGGGGAACATACTTCATAAAATCCAGCATAGGCAGTCAAACCGGGCATGCCTATGAGGAAGAGAGAAAAGCCATGAAGGAGAGTATCTATATATCAAAACATAATATACTACTATTACATGGTTATAACGTTCAACTGCATGATCTCTGTCTGAAGACATACTATACTACTACACACGGTTATAACGTTCAACTGCATGATCTCTGTCTGAACCCAAGACTCACTCTTCGGACACTACCAAATGATTCATTACAACAAAAAACAGGAGCAAGGCCGATATAACATACCGAGAAGTCCAGTGTAATAGGATAATGGAACATCGGTGTCATGGATCTTGAAATGTATTTCAGGAGTAACAACACTGTACTCCTCCCATCCAACGATTCCCCAAAGCAAGTCGCCTTGTTTGTAATCTGGATGCCAAGACTCCATCACTCTAGACACTCCAAACCCTAATATTGGCTACACCATAATCACAATGGACCATCAAGGCCGGCCCTGAGATTTAAAGGGCTATAAGCCATATTTTAAAATTTTCAGCTAAATTTTTTTGTTAGTAAATTTGGTGGTTTAAAAAAAAAATTTGTGAACCTTTTTCTATGTAATTTTGGGGGTCTGAGACCAAAGTTTCATTAGGTTTGACCAAGGGTCGGTTTTGTGGACCATTCAACAACAGGAAGGGGATAGAGAGAGTAACGCGTATGTTATCAATGTACCTTGCCGGGAGTGTAAGCTTGAGCAAGAGCAAAAGCAGAAGGCTTCCCCATGCGAGTCCTCATGTAAGGATCACAAGACAGGTAAAGATTCTTCACCAGAACAGAGTTAGACCCCTCCGGAAGACTAAGCTCGACGGTGGTGGTAGTGATCTCAAAATCAGACTCCTTAGGGAAACCACTCACGTAGTCTCTTAGTATGACCTGCTTGTTCGTCGCCATCGCTCCGACATTTCCTCCGGTACTCATCGTTTTCTTCTCTAGGATTCACTTTTTAGTTCGAGGTGTTGGTACTTTCTTGGAGGACTCGACTGCTTGCTTTTATAGAGCTACTACAATAATTAGGGCTGGGCACGGATCGGATATCCGGATTTTTGAAGGTATTTATGATTTGCTTCGTATGTTACGAATATCTAATTTTTCGATTTGCTTTGCTTCGGAAAAATACGGATATCCTGAAAAACGGATATCCGGAAAATAAATAGATATTTGCGGATTCACCACTTTCTATATAAGTGTGCGGTTACAATTCATTTTTTCTCGTTTCTCATACTTTCCATTTTGATAAGATTTCTTTCCTTTTTTTACATTTGTTTTCCAGCTTAAAATTCTCACAAATGATTTTTGGAAAGAATATATATTTTTAATTGCAAGAGATTTCATATTTTTATTCTTTTTTCAATGGCATTATCTGCAGTATACTTTGTACCTGTCACTCATAAAATATTATTTATTTGATTGAAATAAAATTCTTTGATAACAAGGAGATGGTAATTAATAAAACTCGAGGATGGGGATTTGATAGCGTAACAATTATTAGAAGCAAAACAAAGTGTTCAATATAAAACATGCAAAATACTTGAGAGAGTCCTTCAGATCGATGTGTACAACAAACAGATTAATTTTCTTTAGACTAATAACTACATGAGTGCATAATAGGCTCAACTTTATTTTATAACATTCACTGTGGTGATAGTACTCTTCATTAATACATATAAGTTTTAAAACACTTATTATTACAGAGACTTTGAACATTAGTGTTTTTGTACATAAGTTTTAAAACACTTATTATTACAGCTCCCTATCCGGTTCGGAATCAGAAAAGAACATGCAACATGGACAAAGGCTCTACACAACTGCATTCCATTGCAACACACCCCAACTGAAAACGGAATCTTGAAACTAAGTGATGTCACAAAAAAACAAAAAAACTAATAAGTGTTGGCGTAAATATCTCTTAAGTTCATTACCCAACCCATCCGACCAAATGATAGCTGCAAGATTATTCACAGTAAAACTATTTGTTACAAAACATCCAGCTTCAGCTGCATGCAACTTATCGTCGAATACAAGTTTGATCAGCAAAGCTTTACTAAGTTATTTGCTTACCTGGTAATTAGCCAACATAGAGCAGCAATGCAACTATATCAACAACTGGTGTGGCGCTGAAAAAGTTGTAGTATGACCCCAGCAAGAATAATGAGACAAATGTCTGACATTTAAAATACCAAGTGAAGAAACTGTAAGCATTGATTCTCTATAACACTGAGCTTGATGTAAATCTACATTACCTTCCTTGTAGTAGATTTTGATCAAGTTCACTAAGAAAGGACAAAGGATATGAAAGGTACAGAGGACATATCAAACCACCAATACCACCAAAGAATTAATGACCTCCATCCAAGTTTCTCATAACTTTTAATTTGCTACATAATTACTTCATAAACACTATTATATGGTAAACTAATTAAACGAGTTTATCTAACGATTATAACTTGAAGATAAACTTTTGCAAATACAACAAACATTTTCTGTAAATGAAAGCCATTTACATTGTTATTTACAAAAAAAATGTAAATTAATATTTATTCACAAAACTTCCCACAAATTAATATTTTATATAAATAAAAATCAATTACAATATTATCTGTAAAACAATGGTCTTAAGACAATATCAGAAAAACTTCGATAAATAAGAAACTTTAAATTTCAAAGTTTAAATAATTAGGGAAGTAATAAAGTAATAACATAGAGTAATTTAGAGAGGAGGGAAAAAAAGTTAAAATAAATAATTAATTACTCCAGGGAAAATAAAATTTCAAAGTCACTCCCCCTGCGTCAATCTTAAGCTGTCTCCGAGAACTCTCTCTCTATCTATATAGCCTCCTCCTTTTCCGCTCTGTTCTCTCTTTAGATTGTGTCCCCCCTTCATCTCTCTCTCTCTCTCTCTCTCTCTCTTCTCCTAGGGTTTCCTTCTCACACTCACTGCTAATATTCGAAAACATTCAACTGCGACTTTGCTCGTCTCTCCGCCATGGCGGCCGATAAGCTAAGAGACTTGAGCCAACCGATTGACGTCGCTGTGCTCGATGCAACCGTTGCCGCCTTCTTCGTTACCGGATCTAAGGAAGAGGTTGTTCAATCTCTTCTTTGTTCGTCGGAAAAGTGATTTGATGAATGGTAGCATAATTTTTTGCGTGTAGTGTTCTCGATTGGCTTAAGCGAGTTCTATTTAGTCGCTTTCATTAGGTTGCTGATAGTGACTTCGTTCGTTCTATTTAGGTTACTGAGTTCGTGCTTTGGTGATAAGAGTATTAGACTGATATTTGATTACTCTTTTGATGATTGAATCTCATAGTAATGCGTCAATGTCGACCTTCACCTCTGAGTTCTTTACCTTGAATTAATCTACATTGCTCCCAAACATGTACAGAGAGCTGCTGCTGATCAGATTTTGCGGGACTTGCAAGCTAATCCTGATATGTGGCTTCAAGTTGTACACATTCTTCAGAACACAAAGAGCATGGACACTAAGTTCTTTGCCCTTCAGGTAAGTTTCATCACTCTTGTTGTATTGTACCCTTCTGGCCTTCCTTACATTAGATATCCTAAGCGTAAACAAATAAATAATGTCAGCACAGCATATAATCAACAGATGTAATGCATTAACCCAAGCTATTTATTTTACAAGAAAAATTGGCATAGATATACGTTTATTAGAAAGGTTATTGCTTGAAAATTATTTGGCATATTTTATGTTCTAATAGAAGTATAGTTCTGTTAATTAAAACTGTACTTTTAAGATACGTGACAAAGAAATATCCTTTTGGATTTGCTATCAGGTTCTAGAAGGTGTTATAAAGTACAGATGGAATGCACTACCTGTTGAACAACGAGATGGAATGAAAAATTACATCTCGGAGGTCATTGTACAGGTATATATACTTCTGGAGGCCTTGGTTGTTCTCTGGGTAAACTTTTGGAAGCTATGCTAACAATAATATTGCCTTGCAGCTCTCCAGTAATGAATCATCTTTCAGATCGGAAAGGCTCTATGTCAACAAGCTCAATGTTATCTTGGTTCAGGTATCTGCAGCACTGCCTAATAATATCCAATGCATTTGCTTTAGTTGTTGTTAGTCAGTTTCGTTTATGCTTACAGATTTGGTTCCAACCGCTAGCTCATCCCACCCCCTTTTTAATATTTTAGCACAACATATATTGTGATACATTCACAGATAGTGAAGCATGATTGGCCGGCAAAGTGGACAAGCTTCATTCCCGATCTAGTTGCGGCTGCTAAAACTAGCGAAACTATCTGCGAAAATTGCATGATCATTTTGAAAGTAAGAATACTTACATGATTCTGTAATAAGTTCTCACTGGAAACAATAACACTTCTTCCTTTTTCAGCTTTTAAGCGAAGAGGTTTTTGATTTCTCAAGAGGAGAAATGACTCAGCAGAAGATTAAAGAGCTGAAACAATCTCTAAACAGGTATGCCAGACTTTTTTGAGATTCTTATATTTAGTCTTGTGAAATATTAGTTCTTCAAACTCTATTTAAGTATCTTGAATATGTAACTTAAGTGACGTCGAATCTATCATTTTATTTATCTATTGGTACTTTTTTATGTGCAGCGAGTTTAAACTCATTCACGAGTTATGCCTCTATGTCCTCTCAGCTTCACAAAGACAGGATCTTATACGTTCAACACTCTCTGCGTTGCATGCTTATCTTTCATGGATTCCGTTAGGCTATATTTTTGAGTCTCCTTTGGTAATATACTTAAAGTAGAGCGGATTGATGTTAATACACTTAATAAGATAGATATTGGTGTTGATTGGTACCACAATTATGTTGTTCTGATATCTGCTCCGGTTGTTACAGCTTGAGACCCTCCTTAAATTCTTTCCTGTACCAGCATATAGGAATCTCACGCTTCAATGTCTGACCGAGGTACTTTATATTTTTTGTTCAGCTTTCTTATTGCCAATTGAATTCGTTATTTAATTTTCTGTTGGCTTGAACTTTTTCTGATAGGTTGCAGCTCTCAACTTCGGAGATTTTTACAATGTCCAATATGTCAAGATGTACACCATATTCATAGGGCAGCTGCAGGTATTACGCATTTTCTTCTGTGGCTTCTATCTGTATTATCATATTTTTCATTGACATTCTGATTCTTCTGGTTTCGTTTTTAGTGAGTGAATGTAGTAATTTGGTCTACTCCATGCTTGTCTTGGCTTCTTGTCTGATTATCTACACTTGTTTTCATGTTTGCAGACCATTCTACCACCGAGTACAAATATCCCTGAGGCATATTCAAGCGGAAGTGATGAAGAACAAGTAAGTATTTTTTGTTAATTTGGTTTCGAGGCAGCCTGTTGATTAGAATAACTTATCAAGGTTATGACCGTGTTTCTTATGTCACCTTTTAGGCATTTATCCAGAACCTGGCACTTTTTTTCACTTCGTTTTTCAAGGTAAATCTTTTTCTTCGTTTGAGTTAAATATCTAGTCTCTGGGTCACTGGAATTCTGGTTTGCGTTTCAATGCTTCCAGAACTCATCATCTATCTCTTAACTATTTGTTTTTTTTGTTTGTTTGTGCAATTCTTATTTTTATGCAGTTTCATATACGAGTCTTGGAATCAGCGCCAGATATTGTCGCTTTATTACTTGCAGGTCTCGAATATCTCATCAAGATATCATATGTTGATGACACTGAAGTCTTTAAGGTATGTAAATTGCTGTTAATGCAGTTGTATATTTTTTTTTTTCTCCTTGGTAATTCTTTTATGCGCTTTGCCCGCCATCTGAAAATGACAATTTTTATTTGCGTGTGGATTGAGCAGGTTTGTTTGGACTACTGGAACACGTTGGTTTTGGAACTGTTCGATGCACATCATAATTCTGATAACCCTGCAGCAAGTGTAAACCTGATGAGATTGCGGGTAGGATGGATTCCTTAGACATACGGATAACTTTTTATATATTCGTACATAAGGTTGAAGGGTTGATAGTCTAGTAGTATAATGTATTAGTTAGACTTTCTTTGCTTAATTTGGCTTACTAACTTCGATTTGCATATTCCCAGATGCCTGAAGTCCTGCAACGGCGTCAACTTTATTCAAACCCAATGTCCAAATTAAGAGGGTTAATGATCAACCGCATGGCGAAGCCTGAAGAAGTGCTTATTGTTGAAGATGAAAATGGGAACATCATCCGTGAAACTATGAAGGACAATGATGTTCTTGTCCAGTATAAGGTACCAAATTCTTGTCCAGGTCATATTACTCTTCTTTAGATATATGCCAGCAGTGCCATGAATTCAGGGAAATATTCTAATTCATACTCGTTGGTTATCCTCTTTGATGTTTTACCCATTTTTATTTTTCTAAAATTGCAGATAATGCGGGAGACATTAATCTACCTCTCACACCTTGATCATGATGATACTGAGAAGCAGGTACAGTGTGACCTTGATGATAATGGTGTGTGCATATTGATTTGTGAAATATTGAAGATTAACAGCATTCGATTTTCTTTAGTAGTATCCTAAATTTAGAAACTTAAACATTGACGTGTTATTAGCTATGAGTTTTTATGTTAGCTGTCTTTTAGTCTGTTTCACGCTGTTGCCCTGATGTGAACATCTGATTGTCCCTTCAGATGTTGAGGAAGCTAACCAAACAATTAAGCGGGGAGGAATGGGCATGGAACAATTTGAATACACTATGCTGGGCTATTGGGTCTATTTCTGGATCTATGTCAGAAGATCAGGTAAATTTTGTTACTAAGCTCAGACTGTTTTCTTTTTCCTTTTCACAAAAATGGAATTGTTGATACAGTTCGTTTCCATCTATTTTCTAGTTCTTTGAAGATATCTTATTCAAAAAGATTGGCACCGTGAAATTTAATCTTAATTGCTTTCTCTCATTGCCCCTACACATTTCATGATACGTTTCATGATTTATCAGTATTTGTTCGACTGCTTCTTACTGTTTTCTAGGAATGTGTGTTCAACCTTTTGATTATGTGCCAACGAATGATTTGAGTTCCATGTCTTCTTTTCTCAGGAAAATAGATTTTTGGTGATGGTCATTCGTGATTTGTTAAATTTATGTGAGATTACCAAGGGAAAAGACAATAAAGCTGTCATTGCTAGCAACATTATGTAAGTTTGGTCCTTTATATTCTGCTGAATTTCTTCCTGGTTGTTGAACTTGTTATGTAGTATATTCTATTTCTATCAAGGCCGAACTAGATTTATGCATACTTAACTACAGGTATGTCGTTGGCCAGTATCCAAGGTTTTTAAGGGTCCATTGGAAGTTTCTGAAGACAGTTGTGAATAAGCTATTTGAGTTTATGCATGAGACGCATCCTGGTGTTCAGGTAGCTCTCCCAAACTTTAGATTTTCTGAGATACGGTTAGTTATCAGGTGGAAGTTCGTATTAAAAATGTATTATTAGCTGTTAAAGTCCGAGAATAAGGTTAATATAAGTTCTTGAATATTATTATATTGGTAGCAAATCAATGCTCATCTGCTCAAGCTAGCATCTGACTCTTTTTTAGTCTGAGGGTTCTTGCATAGAATTTGCACCTTTCTAAGTAAAGATGCGTAATACTTTTGTTTGCCTTTCAGGACATGGCCTGTGATACCTTCTTGAAAATAGTTCAGAAGTGCAAGCGTAAATTTGTTATTGTTCAGGTTTGTATCATTGTGTTCAATTCACCTTTCTTATCCTTCCATTGTCTTTTGAATGAGCTCCTAGTTATATAGTTCATTGTGCTTCCAGGTTGGAGAGAGTGAACCATTTGTATCTGAACTTCTATCTGGCCTTGCAGCAACTGTTCAGGATCTTGAGCCTCATCAAATTCACTCATTTTATGAATCTGTAAGTTTTCCAGATGTGTTCTTAGTTTGCCAGTCAGAGGTATATCTATGTTGGGATTTCATGTTTTTTCTGTCTCCAGGTAGGTAGTATGATCCATGCAGAATCAGATCCTCAGAAGAGGGATGAATATCTACAGAGGTTAATGGCACTCCCAAACCAGGTACGTTAATTAAAAATGTGGCTACTAAACTTTTGCACATAGTTGACTAAAAGTGTTCGGTTGTATAATGTAGAAATGGGCAGAAATCATAGGACAGGCACGCCACAGTGTAGAATTCCTCAAGGATCCAGGTGTGATACGTACAGTGCTTAATATTCTACAGGTCTGGTTCCTTATTCCTCATAATGCATTATTATATCAAATCATGTGATCTTAAAGATTTAATAGTCGAGTTTGTGTATCTGCTGGGGTTTAGATAAATGATTTTACTGCAGGGTGTAACTATTTCCATGTGTTTTCCATGCAGACGAACACTAGTGCTGCTACTTCACTAGGAACGGACTTCTTATCCCAAATTTCCTTGATATTTTTGGATATGCTGAACGTATACAGGTATATCCATGATACATCATATCGAGCTTTTAATAATTGACGTATCTTTCTTGTATTGTTTTAGTTGGGAGGCTCATTGAGCTATTTCCATGTGTTTTTATGTCTTCTTTTCTCCATGGCTGCACCAGAATGTACAGTGAGCTTGTGTCAACCAGCATTACTGATGGGGGGCCATATGCGTCCAAGACATCTTTTGTAAAACTCTTAAGGTTTGTTTTGTTATATGCGTCATATACACAAGGCTCTTGATACTCACTATTTGACAAACTGGAATAACTATATATTGTAATGCTTTGCTGTACAGATCTGTTAAGAGGGAAACCCTTAAGCTGATAGAGACCTTTTTAGACAAAGCCGAAGACCAACCGCACATAGGGAAACAATTCGTATCTCCAATGATGGAGTATGTACTTGCTGACTATGCGAGGAATGTGCCTGATGCTAGGGAATCAGAAGTTCTTTCACTTTTTGCAACGATTATAAACAAGTACGTCTCTAATTGTTTAATGTGTGCCGTAGTAGTTAAGGATGTATATATTCTACTTAATTCCGGATTCATTCCTTCCTAGTCATCGAATGATCTATGCAAAAATACAGAAAGTAGTGCTCTACAAGATTTGATTCGGAATTTGATTTGTTCTTTCAGGTACAAGACAACAATGTTAGATGACGTGCCAAACATATTTGAAGCTGTTTTCCAGTGTACATTGGAGGTAATAGAATTTAGGGACCTTCTTCTTTGCTACTCACACTATATCTGTTAATATAAACGAGGAGACTTGGAACTTTCACTATAGTGAAGGACTTGAAGTGGTTTAGAGTTAATCATGTTTTCACCCACCTTTTGATTCTTAGTTGGGTGGGAAGGTCTTATAGAATGTACACTTCTCATTTTCTCATCCTTTTGCAGATGATAACTAAGAACTTCGAAGATTATCCAGAACACCGCCTCAAGTTTTTCTCATTACTCCGTGCTATTGCTACATTTTGTTTCCCTGCTTTGATAAAGTTATCAAGTCAGGTTGGTGGAGCTAATGGCTTTATTTCTAAGTCTTGTCTCATTATTCAGATATTTTCCTTACTGTTTTGTCATTTTTTTGCTTTCAGCAACTGAAGCTAGTGATGGATTCAATTATCTGGGCATTTAGACATACTGAGAGAAATATCGCTGAAACTGGGCTTAATCTTTTGCTTGAGATGCTGAAGAACTTTCAGGTTTGGTGTTTGTTTCCCTTGTTTTAGCTCTACTTTGGTTGTTGGCACCTGGTCTAACATTTTTGCCTCTGATTGTGAACAGAAATCTGCGTTTTGTAATCAATTCTTCCGGTCATACTTCATACAAATCGAGCAAGAGATATTTGCTGTTTTGACTGATACTTTTCATAAGCCTGGCTTCAAGCTGCATGTGCTAGTGCTGCAGCATCTGTTTTGCCTGGTAAAAACGTCTTATCTTATTGTTGGCCTAAGTATGATTTGGAAACGAGTCTATCCGCTTAGACGTCTCTGTTGATTATAAAATTCAGGTTGAGAGCGGTGCTTTGACGGAACCGTTGTGGGACACTGCAACCGTACCTTACCCGTATCCGAACAACGCTGCCTTTGTTCGTGAATACACTATTAAGCTATTGAGTTCCTCATTCCCCAACATGACTGCAGCAGAGGTAATTACAAATATTAAAACCAGTAGCTTTGCTTTCACAGTTCACATTCCTCATCTTTTTTGTTTGTTCAAGATTCCTCGTGTTTCTCAAAGTCTGATATTGAATATCAATCAAATTATATACAGGTCACACAGTTTGTGAATGGACTCTACGAGTCGAGAAATGACCCGTCTGAATTCAAGAAAAACATTCGTGACTTCCTTGTACAGTCCAAGGAATTTTCTGCTCAGGTTATTATTTTAATTCCATTCATTCATTCAGTTGCTATTAAAAGAACTCTTAAGACTAATATGTTGAATCCAACAACTTTCAGGATAACAAAGATCTGTATGCTGAGGAAGCAGCAGCGCAGAGAGAGCAAGAGCGTCAAAGAATGCTTTCGATTCCTGGGCTTGTTGCACCAAATGAGATTCAAGACGAGATGGTGGACTCCTAAAGTAAGGCTGCAACAAAGAAGAAAGTTTTCCCGTTTTTGTAGGTTTTGGAATGAGTAAAGAGTTGAGGAGAGACTTTTATCTGTGCTCTGCCATTTTTTCGAAGCCTTTCTAATTTGATTTTGAGAATTGGAAAAGCCAAGAAAACAGAGAGAGATACGCGGGTAAATTAGTGGCTTGTTTGGTTAATTAGTTGATTTTTAATGTAGATGTTAAACATGGTTGCCTGATTTTAGCTTTACATTAAATATATTAAAGACCTTTTGTCGGGTGTCTTTGTTATTTTAGTCGAGTGATTCGTGTTTTAGGTACAAGACATTGTTATTATTGCTACATTATAGAAAGAGAGAACTTTTTATACTCTCAATGGAAGTGTTATTAGATTTGCTAATCCATGGCTGACTACGTAGCACCAGGGCACTTCAAAAAGCCCAGAGCTGACATTAGACCCCATCCACTTTACGCTCTATATGTACTCCTTTTTAACTAATTTTCGTCTTTGGACCATCAAACTTATAATCGACTTACAAAAAAAAAACAGAAAAATCCGATCCAAGAATGTCTCTTATCTCAGAGCAAACATTATATTCGATCTCAGGTTTTAAAGCTTCTATCATGTTCAAACTCTTGTCTCTCTGAGGCATACGTTTCAAGGCAACGGTGAATCTCCTTCCTCTGCAGCCATTGAATCCGATGATGGTTCTGCAGCAGCTATAGAAGAAAAATTGACAAATCAAGATGATAAGCAAAAAACATGTCCAAGATAATTATTTAAACGAATAGAAGAAAGGTAACAACAATGTTGTCAATGTCTCTGATGGTTCATCTATTGTTTCCATGTCAATAGTCATTGCGTCATCAACATCTGCTTCTTCTTCTTCTTCTTCTACCTCTGTCATTATCTCATCCTTGTCACATCCTGCGTCTTCAATTCCATTTGGGTGTGTCCCGTTTGCTGCAGCCGTTTTTGGGTCTTCCGTTGCTGCGTTTGCTTCCTCAGTGGTTTGTAATTGCGGGTCCGTACTGATGGATAGCATAGAAGTAACCAACAGATTCTGCAAAGAATCGGAAAAGTTTCCAAATAATCAATGAAGATACGTTTTATATCAAAGTTTAACATCACAAAGGTAATGATCTCAAGTACGAACCTTTTCTAATGCAAGAGCAAGCTTTGAGAGCTTTGGGTAGATGCTCCTTGCAGCCAAAAGGATCTGTTGAACACAAATAAATCAACATTCTGCGTGGTTATAAGCTTCTAAACAAATAAAAGAGGACTATCATATGATACATACATGGCATGTTTTGACAATTACAGCTTTGACAAGAGTTGCAAATGGCTAGTGTATATCTCCCGGTTTACTCGGATGAGTTTAAACTTTTAAATATAGAACAATCAGGATATAAGTTCAAAGAACTAAGTTGGTTTAGGAATCAATGAGGATGGAGGGAAACAGAACGAAGGTATGGAGTCAACTGATTCTTTGTCTTTACACTACCACGCAAGTGACTTTGTTTTATTAAATCATGCCTAGCTAAAATAAGAACATGGTATCTCCAACATAGAAGCAACCACAGTCAGCAGACGCACCTACTTACCTCACAGAGTCTCTGCAGTGTAAATGGAGGACCTTCGTCAAAACTAAGAAGAGCTGTGAA
Source organism: Sinapis alba (assembly GCA_012274485.2). Classification (NCBI taxonomy): domain Eukaryota; kingdom Viridiplantae; phylum Streptophyta; class Magnoliopsida; order Brassicales; family Brassicaceae; genus Sinapis; species Sinapis alba. The sequence continues at coordinate 93,769 of MU106571.1, forward strand.
ACAAAGACAAATACAATCGAAACAAAATTAGCAAAAGGTCACTGAGTAAAAAACTAACAAATGAGTAGATATAGACCTTCATCCAATCGCCTAACCAGCTCAGGATACGTTTCTCCTAGGGCTTCCTTTTGTTGTTCGTCCGTCATCTTTGCCTCAGGATATTCTGACAGAACCTTTACAGCGCACCCATATAGACAGTTAGATATCATAACCATCAGAATTAATGTGGTAAGGTTATATGTATTCATAAGCAAATTGCTAATATACCTTAACATACCTTCTTCAACCACCAAGATAGCATTCCCTTTAACTTTTCCCAATCCTGCCTGAAGTATAACAAGGCAAGAAAAGTAATCAACCAGAAGCAAGTAGCAATAATACAGAGATGAGAACCTAAAAGCTATAGCTACTCAGAAAGAAAGTCACTCATCCATAAGTTAACTCTACACAACAACAATACAAAAACGGGTAAGGATAAAATAAGTACATAACCAACCATGCCTACTCAAAGCTATTAAAAATCGTCATTACCAGAACTTCCCGGTAGATGCAACTGCTTCTAATGTGCCCTTTACTTCTTCCTCCGACAACATTTCTGCTTTCTGCAAAGCTCCTCTGGAAATAAAAAGAAGATAAAAATCTCTTTTAGCAGAGAAATGAAGTAATTAGGAAATGAGGTCACTTGCATGATGAACAAACTAACAACCTGGCAAGAGAACCACAAACAAAAACGTATGTCAACAGAAAAAATAGCCTCAGACGTTATGAGGAACAGCTCACATACAAAGCCACCAATGGAAACAGAGCATATCAACAAGAACTCGTGACCTCATCTTGCAACAAAACAAGCCTATGGTGAAGCAAATATAAACCTGATTGTTGTTCTTGCATTTATCCTAAATAGATATATCATGCGAACCAAGCATTACACAGCTTAAATCAGATCTCAAGTAAACGTTCCACAAACCTAGATGAGGAGCCAAGCGTAGAGGATCGAATCAAATACACTATATGAACTAGCATTAACGTATAGAGAAGAGGTCGAGAGACTTCAAGCAAGCAAGCAAGCGAGGGTGATGGAAACTAAAGACTCCGAGTGACGACTAAAGAAGGAGAGGGAAACATACGGATGCTCGGGAAGTTCGACGTGATCCCCGTCGACGGAGGAAGTGTTGGGAGCTTCACGATCCGATGATGGTGATCGCATCTCCGTTTTGGCTTCGGAGTAATCTCCAGAAGTCATCGAGTAACCCTAAATCCGCAACTGGCCGGAAAAGTTTTACGGTTAGGAGGAAAGTTTTTTATTTCGCTCAGACCCGACCCGAATTGCGGTTCGACCCGATCGATGTTCATTGTAATATGAAGACAAAAGGTGATTAAAAATTAATATGGGAAAGGTAATTTGTCAAAATCAAACTGTATGAATTTTTCTTGTCGTCTATAGTATTAGTAGGCTAATTGCATTCAATTCTATATAAATTACATGTTTAGAGGATTAAAAAAATTCTCTTAGAATTATAAAACTAGTGACCAACGGCCAGTCAAACTGAATTGACCATGATGCACTGGCCGATAAAAGAAAAAACTCATTTTTATATATCTTGTAAATAAACCATAATTTTATTTGTAAATAAAAGAAAAAACTCATTTTTACCGATCGTGATAGAGACGTTTATTCGGGTAGACCACCATTAGAGCACCATTATCCCATCAACTCCATATTGGGATATCTTATTTTGTGTACATAAGAAACCATTTTTTGTGTTTTTGGTGGATCCATCATCTAAAAAACCCTCTTAGTGATGGGATAATGGTGCTTTTAGTGGTAATCTCTATGCTAGTTTCTTTCCATAATAATAAAACTAAATGAAAAAGTAAAGATACAGTGAGAGCAGTAAGAGCATGAGCATTGATGGTTTTTCCACCAAATTCTTCAAATTAATATAATAGAAAAAATTGAAAAATGATGATAGAGAATTTAGAATGTTGTCAATTGTTTCTTTTTAAAGAAACTGTCAAACAAAGTCAACGAGACTTAATGCCACATGTAAACTATTTAGTAGTTTAAATATTTAAAACAAAATAAAAATAATATGTAATTAATTATCAATATTTTACTATTTTAAAGAAACTTATTTATCTGTAACCGATGCATATGCTCTAAAAATTCATGAAAATTATATATCTAGGAAGAGACTATAAAATAAATAAATTACTTTAACATATATAAAAATAGTAACATATTTAACTAATTTTGGATATCTTCGGAACTTCAAAATACTAAACCATAAATTCTGTTCGGATATTTTTATATTACAGTTTGGATTCGGTTTCGAATTATTTTTGTTCGAATTTAGACAGATATTTCGGGTTATGGTAAAAATACCCAAGCCTAATTCAAAGTATCAAAACATAGAATGATACTTGTTACCTGCTTCAACTTGCTGGCTTATTATGGCGGTTTTAAACGGTTGAAATGTTTTGTGATCTTTTTTTAGTCGACATGCTAAGCATTTTTTTGTTTTCTAAACAAGTCAATATGTTTTATGGAAATTACCTTTTCGTTATTAACAAATAAAATTATGTTGAATAATAGAAAAGAACCTGAAATAATTTTAAATTACGAATTATTGCCTACCAAAAGAAAACAGTATAAACTGATCCGAAAGGAAACACGAAAGGGGTTCGATGGGGTTGTCTTTTCATAAACTATTGAAATTTGCTATGGTCCTCAAACTTTTAAATTGTTGTTAAATTTATTACAGATGATTAATCAGGTAAGCTATGAGAAACATATTCATTTCTCTCTGTGTATTCATATTACAAACATAAATAGACACTTGATATTTTTGAATATCAATCAGTCACCAAGTCGTCAGCGGTAAATTTGTTTATACACATATATTTCCTGGAGTCATTTATACTTGAGCTTTTAGTCACATTTGGTCTTTTTATTTCACTATAAGTTATTTATTGCTATTAAGTTAGTTTTGTAACTAAAATCAAGTTAGTTGTGAACTAACTTTATTTTCATCTAACTAAAGTATCATTTTTTAAAAGTTTTATTTACAGAAAGAAAACTTAAGAAGAAGAGAAAATGAATTCGAATTCTGCTTTACAAACATTTGAGTCATATACCTTCATCACCAGAAACCGTGACCTTATGAACCTCTTTTTTCATCACGAAATCAAACGACGATCTCTTCATTTCCGCCGTGATTCACCACCATATCACCTATCTGAAGAAATATATATATATATATATATATAGTCTCACATCACTGTTATTTAAAAAGTTAAAGAAAACAATTGTTTTGTTTAAGGTTAATTTTATGAAATTAGGGTTTGAGATTTGAATTTAAAGCTTAGGTTTAGATTTTGTTATTAATCTGAAAAGCATGTCACATGCTTTCATTAGTTTTATATTATTGTATGATGTTGATTGCACATGCTTTCATTAGTTTTATATTATTGTTATCGTATGTTGTTGATTAAGAAACGAAACAAAAAAAAATAGTCTTCTTGTAGTTTTCTGGGAATTTATTTTCTGTTTAGCAGTAAAGTATGGAAATTTAAAAACACATCACGGAACTAATTCAATTTGAATTAAAAAGTGGAATAAGATAATACAAGAAAAAACTAAAGGAGAAAAATGACTTTACACACTCTCTCTCTCTCTCTCTCCACACTAATCTCTGATCATTTTCCCTCCATGCATGCATCCGTACGTAAATACTGAGGTAAATGCTCTTTTTTTCCTTCCAACGATAGAGCTCCTTTTCAATTCGTATTAAATGATTTCTTTTTCTCTTTCAATTTCGTGGTTCCTCATTTCCTCTTTTGTCTCTCCTACGGAGACTTTCTTGCGAACACATATACTGTATATAATTTAATAATCGTACAGCATATTCGTCTGCGATCTTATCGATCATTTATGTAATGAAAAGGTTAAAATGACGGAGCATTGACACTACATGCAATCAGAATCGCGGAGCTTTGACACTCCAGCCATTTCTTATCTCCTATAATCTTATATTTTTAAGTGACATAAAATATAGGTTTTGACACTCCACAAATCTTCAAAAGTTAAAATTTATATATTTTTGTTTTTTGAAAAAAATCTTTATTTTTCTGTGTGTTTTTGATTTGTTTACTTAACCATCCTAAACCGAATCCTAGTTCGGGTTTGGTTCAGTGACTCAAACCGAAAGTAAATAAGACCTAAACCAAAAATCAAACAAACATTTAATATACTAAGCTTTAAATTAAGAAGAATTATAATCCGTCAGGTTTGGCTAATATCCTCATGTTACAAACAGGTCACAGGTGTGAAATCTCACAAGAAAAAGAGAAGACATTTTTTATTTTCACTCCACAATTGTCTAGACACAAGTTCTAGTCTTAATCTCTTAGAATACCATTTGTGAGGGTACTTCACATGATCTCTCACAATAAAAGTAAGAAAAAGAAATAAAATGAGATGAAAAAGATATAGAAAAGACAAGAGACAGATTGTTCCTAAAGAAACTTTTTACACAAATTGAGAGACATTTATAATGTTTGTTACCACACTATTAGCTTAACTTTTTATTTACTGAAATTTAATTATGCTAATTAATAATATTACTATAATAAATATGAGGTACTCTTGGAAGATACTTTCCACTAATGTTGCTCTTAGCAGAGAAGCAACATCTCGAGATAATAATATATAAATTTGATAGCAAATATTTTTCTTGTGTGGAAATTATCTGCATAGTATACCAAAAAACTACTTGCAAAAGTTCATGTTAATTCAATTTACAAATAAAGAAGATGTAATCACAAAATAAACCCTAAAAACAACAAACCACGTATTTATTTATTTATTATGAAACTGATGATGATGTCACATGTTTATAAAGCAACTAAGATATTTGTTTAACCATCGACGTGTTCATCTCGACTCATTCCTCTCCTATAAAAGTGAATATGGGTTTGTCATTCCTTACTCATTTCTTAAAAGAAAAAAATGCTTAGGAAGGTTTTCTCCCAAATCTCTCTTCTTCTTCAAAAATCTGTGTTTCTTGGTTTCTTTTTTGCTTTTTGGGTCTTTGTGTTTTCTTTTTGAAAAATGGGTATTTGTTTTTCGATAACTGGTTTTTCATGTCTTCTTGTGCATTTCTGATATAATCTGTTGATTAGACATTTTCACATCAAAATGGATTTTTCTTTAAATCTTCTGGATAAACTTTTTTTCTTTACAAAAACTTGGGTTAGGACTGTTTTTCTTAAAATTCTTGTGTTTCCGTATGTCTTGATCGTATATCGCCTTCTTCATTTTACGTGCTACATTAAAAGAAATTAAGTGTATGACTATAATACATATAATATGTTCTATTATCATTCTAACATGAAATCTTTTTGTTGTGTGTAGTCCAAGCAAATGGACAGTGATAGCGGAGAGGTTGATGTTTGTGGCGGAAACCTTATAGGCGCTGGAGGAAGCCGAAACAAGAAAGGCTTAAATCCTTATAAACATGACGCGGCAGATAAACGAAAAGCACGTCAAGATCTTCCCCCACAAGATGATTTGCCTCAAGTACCACCACTACGGGTAACATACAGTTTTAATCTAATGTGTCGTTCTTTGTTTTATATTAAACCCTAATGTTATCTTTGTTTTTTTTTTTAACTAAAATAAAGTTATAGTTGTTAAATTAATACTTTTTATTAGGTTTTCGCCGATGGGAGCCAACTCCTTTTTGATTGGTGTAGGATACACCCAACTTTGCTTTGTCATATTTTTTGTCAAATAACGGGTATTAAAAAAATCTCCATACCAGTTTTATTCTGTATAGTCATATCAATGTCAAATCTTATTCTACTACTGTCAATTTGAAGTCTTTTTTGTAATTTATTTAAAATACCAGATATTTGCTGGGCTCTAGTTCTTGGTGGGATTCTTCAGTTCGTCTTTAATAAGGACCGTGGTCACATTAATCGGCACAAAGAATTTGATATAGATGGTTTTGCAAAAAAGGTGAAATTCGGATATAAACAAAGTGAACATGTTAAGAATGCTGGTGCAAGTAGCATGGCTGTGGGATCATTGAAAAATGCAATGAACCATTTGCGTTCTGAAGGAATAGAGAAAAAGAATGACAAGAAGGTAATTCATCTAACAATCCACTTAATCTATATGTATGATTCTTCTTTTGTATTATATACTTTACTAACGATATTGATTCGTGACAAATTGTTTTTGTTTGTAGAAACCGAAGACCTTTATGTTAAAGGGTTCCTTTCTTTCAGTGGGAGATGCAAGTCCACAAACCATCATTCGTTTGATGGAAACTAAAGGTCCCGTAGGTTTGACCCTTGACCTGACCGCTCCACTTGAAAGCCTTACAGATGTAAGTTAGTTTAATATTTTGGATATCATGCATACATCACGAAGAACTTGGCAATAAACTAAAGTATCAACGTATCCGGTTTGGTTTCAGGGAATTTACAGGGTTCCCAAGCCAAAAGATGGAATCAAGAGGCACGCAGTCACTATTGTGGCACATGGGTTAACCTTAGAGAGAGAAATATTCTTTGAGGTGAAGAACACGTGGGGGACAAATTGGGGAGTCGATGGTTATGGTAGAATCATTATCAGTGGAACTACGGATGATGTATTTTACCTGGACGAGATTCTTGAGAAGTAGTAAGAGTAAAGTCAATATGCATGAGACGTATACCTGTTAGATCACCATGAAAGACTTTGAATCCACTGTCTTTTGGAAAGGTAGTTTAAAAAAACTTATATTCAGCAAAAATCTAATCAACAGCTTAATTTTATATCATCCTATATACTTCCTATTTATTGTGAATAAATTTTCTATATAGTTTCATTGTGTATCAACTTTCCATATACTCCCTCCATTTCATATTATTTATCGTTGTAAGGAAAAAAATTCGTTTCAAAATAAATATCGTTTTAGAGTTTCAATGCAAAATTCATTAATAAGATTGTCCAATTTTTGGTTGATATATAATTAGATATATAGATAATTGTGTTTTTATTTTAGAAATATACAAAATCATATATTTTATTAATATGTGTGCATAAACCTAAAATGACAAGTAATATAAAACAGAAGGAATAGTTTTCATTGTGTATATGTAATTCATAGAATATAAATGTTTTTAAGTTCAGGTACTGAAAATTTGCAGAGCCTGTTAAGACCTTCCAAAATATACGAGAAAGCCCGAGACATAAATTTGCTAATCAACAACCTAGCGTAATATGAGTTATACAAACAGCAGTATTATCACGACTTTGTTATCTATCTGACAGTAATAATCTCCAATCTATGCACTAGTGTCGAATGATATAGCATAAACATTAAACATAATATATATAGCAACCATTATTAAAATACATAATTATAAGATACAACTTAAAAGGTAGGGCCATAAGTTTGAAAGCCAAATAGAAAAGCTAAATCCACATGAGGACTCATGAAACTTATAACTGGAAAGCCTTATTTTGATCTTCCATCTTCCACTAGAAGAGCATCATACCCAATCTGCAATGGTTAGTTTGAAGGATTAGAAAGATACTCATAAACAAAGCACTCTAAGTTTACATAACTTTCCCACAAGAACTGACAATATATATACCTTATGCAAGTCTATAGATTAGGAAATGGTAGAGGCAGGTCTGCAGAGAATGGGAAAGGGAGGTTTTCTGCCTCCTGGAAAATCCTTGGCCTTGGCTTGATACTCAACTAGAGGACCGTTGGGATACTCTCGAGCCATAAAGGTGATGTACAGCTTCCACCCATTTCCTGTTTTTTTATTGCCTCTCACAATGCTTACAACTTCCACAGTCGAACCCTAAGTCGTCAGTACAAAAAACACACAAACTCAAATTACAGAAGAAGAAGAAAAAAGGTTCATAGTTGAACAGATGAGTACAAACCTTCTCCTCGTTGAGTTTCTTAACACACAAGGAAGCAATATTTGACAAATATTGCCTCTTAGTCGTGGTTATCCAAAGATCATCAAGATCTATAATGGGGTAGATGTATCTGAATGGATCTTCTAAAAACCCCTATAAAAAAAAAAGAATCAAAACACGAAAAGGTTTTAAAAAAATTACAAAAATTTCATTGTGTGGATAACAAAAAAAAAAGGGGTTACAACGTTACCCTATTCTGAAAGGCTTTGGTTTTATACTCGCGGAACTCTGCGTACGCCTTGTCGCTGGAGAAATCTTCACGGCCGTCAGCATCGAATTCCAATTCGTAGCCATCGTAACTGTCCTTATCCCACTCTGGTTCCGGATCTTGCATGTTTGAATAGTTAATCGTCGGAGATCTCACGATGTCATCGTCTTCTGCGTCGACACTCCATAAGCCTTCGTTATCGCTATCGCTTTCTTCTTCTTCTTCCATGCTTGTGTCGTCTTCATCTTCGATCTTCTGTTTTTTAGGGACAGATGAGTCAGACTCCACCTCCGTTGAAGCTCGCTTCGCCGTCGCATCCTCGGTTTTCATCGTTGCCGGAGAATCGAACAAACCCTAGAAATGTCTTCTCTCTTTTAACACACAAACTGGTTCTCTTGGATGTATTTACCGATGTGCCCTTATTAGGCTCAGAGCATATGGGCCAAACCCAATAGAAGGCCCAAACGGCTCAAATTGGTAGACCACTGCGTGACTTAATGAACACGGAAGAAAGTGCCTGACAAACCCCCGCCAAGCTAATCAGTAAAATAACTTTCGCGTTTCATCAAAGTGATGCTCGGCAAAGCGGCGACACTCCAGAGGATTTGATCAGAGCCGTTCAATGAGTAGTGATTTTCTGTCAGTCGAAACGAACTATATTCATCGTAGCATGTTCGGTTCATTATGTCAGTATGTTTAACCAATCAACACGTGTTGCATGTTTGCGTGTACAAAGACCTCACAAACCTGCCAAGCTAATCAGTACAATAAATCTCCACTCTCAGTGACCTTATCTTGCATGTATTAAAGCAGTCACCACGGAAAATAAGCACTCGAAAGTATTTTTGTTAAGGGAAATAATTATCCTCTCATGGTGATACTATATAATACTATAGACTACGTTAGACTACTTGGATTTTGGATCATGTTGCTATGAGAGCTTCATTGAATAGTCTGCTGATGAAAACTTGCATCATCTAAATAAACAAAAACTTATTAATTAACAACCTAACAACACAACCAAGTGGTGTTGGCCTAGTGGTAAAGGGCTCACAGCTGTGAGTACCGCCCTGGATTCAAATTCTCTTGACTACCCAAAGCATCTTAAGTGGTAAGAAAACGCGGATCCTACGGATCTCGTGGTGATTAGTCTTTGGATCTAGAAAACGTATGGGATCACACCACGGTTAAGTAAACATGTCTGACAGTAAGCATCTCCCCCTCAGTGCACGAGTGTCAAGTATAGGTACCCAAAGACATAGCTTACACTAAGACAAAAGCTAAACCCACCTCGGACTCAGCTTACTTATAACTTGAAAACATCATTTCAATACACTTTGATCTTTGTGTTCCGTGGAGACCAGCAACAACATATCAATTTTGCATTGATTAGAGTGAAGATTTGAAATTCAGAAAGACAATTATCCGAAATTAAAATATTCCCATAATTAAGAAAATCACTTTCTGTTCATACCCATTCCTCAACAAAAATTGACAAAGCTCATAAGTAATTCCAAACAAAACTATATATCATAGCTACTAAGTAGTTTTACACTGAATAATAAATATACCTTATGCAAGTCATAGATTAGGAAATGGTAGAGGCTGGTCTACAGAGAATGGGAAATGGAGGTATTTTGTGTCCTGCAAAATCCACTGCCTTGGCTTGATACTCCACGAGAGGACCATTGGGATACTCTCGAGCCATAAAGGTGATGTAAAGCTTCCACCCACCTCCTGGTTTTAGATTGCCTCTCACAATGCTTACAACTTCCACAGACGTACCCTAAGCAAGTAAAACACACACACACACACCCATCAAATTAATGAATACAAAAAAAAGTTCATGAGTACAAACCTTCTCCTCGTTGAGTTTCTTAACACACAGGGAAGCAATATCTGTCAAATATTGCCTCTTAGTCGTGATTGTCCAGAGATCGTCCAGATTTCTAATGGGGTAGATGGATCTGAATGGATCTTCTAAAAACCCCTATAAAGAAAATCAAAATACGAAAATATTAAAAAATTTAAGAGTTATTCATTGTGTGTGGATAACAAAGAAAGGTTATAACGTTTTACCCTATTCTTCCAAGCCTGGATCTTATACTCGCGGAACTCTGCGTACGTCTTGTCGTTGGAGAAACCTTCACGGCCGTCAGCATCGAATACGCATTCGTAACCATCGTAACTGTCCTTATCCCACTCTGGTTCCGGATCTTGCAAGTTTGAATAGTTAATTGTCGGAGATCTCACGACGTCATCGTCTTCTGCGTCGACACACCATAAGCCTTCGTTATCGCTATCGCTTTCTTCTTCCATGCTTCTGTCGTCTTCATCTTCGTCTCTGGTTACCTCCTCCGTCAATCTAGTCTCATCGTAGCTTTTCATCATCTCAAGAGAATCTAACAAATCCTAAAAATATCTCTTACAGTTTGATATAGAATACAAGTGTGAGTCCTAGTAATAGGCCCAAAATATCTTTACAGGCTTTTTTACATGTTAACTTACCTAAGTATATATATATAGGGCTGGGACAAAAAAATTGAATCCAAATAGCTGAACTGAACCTTGAACCTGATCCCATAAATAGTACTGAATTCGAACCTAAATTAATTAAATATTCAAACGAATTCAAATTTTATGGTATTTAGAGAACCAAAACTGAATCCATTTCGAACTGAAATATTTCGGGTATACAAGTGTATCTGAAATAGATTTATACTTTAATATTACAGTTTTTATAGATTTAGCGTATATTAAAAAATATTTAAAATATATAAGATACTTCTAAGTTATCCAAAATACTTGAAAATATATATAAATAGTCAAAAGTAAATGTTTAAAATAGCTAAAATATACTCAAAACACTAAAATACTTAAAATATCTATTGTTACTCTATTCAAATATTTAAATCAACACAATTTATATATTAAGTTTAGGTATTTTAATATATGTTATTCAAATTTATATATAATATATTGTTTTTTTTATAGATTTTGAAAAATTTAAAGTATATAATAAATTTTAAAATTAAAAAATTAAATTAAATGGGTTATTCGAATCAGAACCAAACCCGCAAAGATCCAAACCGAACCAAAATTTAAAAATATCCGAATGAGGCTGAAATCTTTGATCTTAAAAATCTGAAACCTGAATAAACCCGAACCGAACCCAAATGGATATCCAAATGTCTATCCATATATATATATATGGATAGACATTTGTATATAATTAAATAACATGAAAATATTGGTTTCATAAATAATCTACTAAATCTTATTTTCTATTTAATAAAAGCTTATATTGTCCGAGAAAATACTTGTGTTTTTGTATCTATTTTTCTGTTCTGCTATTTTTATTGATTGGCAAAAAATTTACAAAATGCATTTTAAACATGATTCAGCCATTCAATAAAGTTACCAATCATACCGTTTTATTGACAATAATCATCTCATGAATGCACGAGTGTCAAGTGTAGGTACCCTCCTCATAATTATCCAAAATATAGATAAACATCAAATTAAACATAGTTCGCAACCATGTCCATGATTGAAATCCATAATTATATCGACAACTTAGAAAGTAAGGTCATAAGTTTCAATCCCAAAGGCATAGCTAACACTAAGACAAAACATAAACCACCTCTGATGCAGCTTACTTATTACTGAAAAACATCATTTCAATACAACATACCCATTCTGAAACGATTAGATTGAAGATTTTAAATTCAGAAAGACAATCATCCGAACAATATTCCCATAATTAAGAAAATAACGTTCTGTTTACATCAATTCCTCCACAAAAATTGACAAAGCTCATAAGTAATTCCAAACAAAATACTAAGTAGTTAGTTACACTAAGAATAAATGACTTAAATAAGAACATAAGTATATTTGTAATTTATTTATTAAATTCATCTAGATGAAAATATAAATAAAAAACGAACATAAAATTCATCTAGATGACTTATTCAGATGATTCATCTGGATGAAAAAACGAACAACTCCTAAAATCTGGTTGGATCTTCTAGATGAATCACATAAATAGAGCAGTTGGATGAAGATGACAGATGGAAAAAAGAACAACCCCTAAGCATAATAAAAATACCTATGCAAGTCTTAGCTTAGGATATGGTAGAAGCTGGTCTGCAGAGGATGGGAAAGGGAGGTTTTCCTCCAAAATCCATGGCCTTGGCTTGATACTCCACGAGAGGACCATTAGGATGCTCTCGAGCCATAAAAGTGATGTACAGCTTCCACCCATCTCCTACTTTCATATTGCCTCTCACGATGCTTACAAACTC